>PVJC01036756.1:0-17575 GCA_004026665.1 Murina feae | reverse complement strand
CCAGAGACGCGGCGGAGCACCTGCTCCTGGGCTTTCTGGAGCCTCAGGGTCTGGGGTCTGGTTCACTGACCCTCCCTAAGCCCCGAGTTCACCTCTCCCAGCAGGATTCTGGCTCACCCGGTTGCAGGTGTTTCCCAGCTCCACCTCCTCTGCGGCTTGGGCTGGAAAGCACTCTCCTTAGCTGCTCACTCCCTCCGCTCCCGGGCAGGCACCGGACTCTTCTCCTTATACCGCCGCCATTTTCTCTCCCTCTCTCAAGTTTTTATTTAAAGAAAAAATCATTCATGCTCTCAGTTTCTTTCCTAATATATTTTTTATGTTCATTGGTTAGGGATTGCATTTTGAAAGTCATTTGAAAATGCTACCTGAACTTTATTTGAAAAAGGTATAAGAACGAGATAAGGAAGCAAGAATATATATAGATTTATAAACCAATGTATAAATATGTGAACATTAACATAATTTCAGAATTGCTTATTTTTTATTTTGCATCTCAATTACTTCATTTACATGAATCTGGAATTATGCTATCTACAATAATTTACAATAATAAAAGCATGATATGCTAATTAGACCAGACAACTAAACATCCTCCTGGACATCATTCCAAACATCTTTTTGGATGAAGCTGTGGTGGCGTGGGCCAAGTCCGAGGCAGTTAGGGGCAATCAGGCAAGCATGTAGAGTTGTTAGGGGCGATTAGGCAGGCAGGTAGAGTGGTTAGGGGTGATCGGGCAGGCAGGCAGAGGACTTAGAGGCAATCAAGCAGGCAGGCAGAGTGGTTAAGGGTGATGAGGCAGGCATGAGTGGATAGGGGTGATTAGGCAGGCAGGCAGGTGAGTGGTTAGGAGCCAGTGGCCCTGGATTGCAAGAGGGATGTCTGACTGCCGTTAAGGCCTTATTCCCTGAGGGGTCCCAGATTGCAAGAGTGTGCAGGCCGGGCTGAGGGACTTCCCCCTCCTATGCACAAATTTTGTGCACCATGCCTCTAGTTTTTACATATTCCTGATTATATTAATTGATGGGTAGGTTACTTATTTTATATTTATAGTTGGCGAATTTTAAAGAATTTTGTTACTGAATAAAGTATAATTAACCTGTAATATTTTGTTTTGTTTTTTAAATTCTGAATTAGTAAACCTGGCTCTGGAAAAACATGGCAAACAGTTGAAATCTGATTTAGCAATATATTGAAATTTCAGTGTTGTATTCCAAAAGCATGTAAAGAGATAATAAAACTGAGAACATAATAAAATCCAATCTCATTCTACCTCTGAGGAGACTGGCTTATCCTAGCAAATAAAAGACTAATATGCAAATTAGGTGTCACTCCGTGACAAAGATGGCCGCTCCCATGGCCAGAAGATGGCGGTGCTCAGTCTGGCTCAGCCCTGCTACTGAAGTGGTCAGGCCTGTTAGCCAGGCAGGTGGTAAGGAAGGTGAGGAGCCCGAGGGGCAGAACAGGTGACCAGAGGGGGCTGAGGGTTCCCTGCCCAGCCCAGAGGCCTTTTACAGTGGCCTCAGACATGGGCAAGGGCAGAGCCAGTGATGAGATGGGTATGAGGGTGCCCTACCCAGGCATAAGGCCTAGGCTAGAGGCCTCAGGCCTAGGCAGGGGCAAGGCCAGAGATCCCAGGGGCCTGGGCTCTGCAGAGCAAGAAATTGGAGGGGCAGGGGCAGAGCCTGTGATCACAGGTGTCTGGGCACCTGTGGGGCTGACAAAGCAGGGCCTGGGGGTCCACTACCCAGGCCTGTATCCTTGGCCAGAGGCTGTAGTGGGGCAAGGGAAGAGCTGGCGATGGCAGGGGGCAGGATCAGAGCTGTTGATCACAGAGGCCTGGGCTTTATGAAGCCAATGATTGCAGGGGCTTGGGGGTCTTCTGCCCATGCCTGTAGTCTTGGCCATAGGTTACAGGCCTGGGCAGGGGTGAAGCTGGGATGGCAGGGGCAGGGGTGGAGCCAGTGATGAGAGTGAACTACAGAGGAAACACCTTTTCTGACCACTCATTGGCTAAGCTCCCTGTATGCCACTGGTAATATTCTTAGTAACTTGGGTAATAAGAATCCAAAAAAAACATCTAGGGTTTTTCCACCACACTCCTGGAGAAAAAAACATGAAGGTCCACTGCTGGAGGGCTAAGAAATGTCATATCCTGCCCTAGATGGTTTGGCTCAGTGCATAATGCCTCAGCCTTCTGACTGCAGGGTCTGGGTTCAATTCTGACCAAGGGCATGTACCTAGGTTGCAGGCTCCTCCCTGGCCCAGGCCCAGGTCAGGGCATATGCAGGAGGCAACCAATCAAAGTGTTCCTCTCACTTTGATGTTTCTCTTTGTTTTTCCCTTCTCTTCCACATTCTCTAAAAATCAATGGAAACATATCCTCAGGTGAGGATTAAAAAGAAAAAAAGAAAGAAATGTCATATCCTATGAAAGACACATCTTGAAAATGCCCAAAGAAAGTTGTCATTTTTTCATGGTGAAGGAACTGGAGTCTGTGTTGATGAAAACACCTTGGTGGCTATGGTGACTGGCAGTGGCTGCAGCAGTGGGGTGATGGGTCTGGTGGCTTCCCCTGATTAGCCTGGTTGCCTCCCACAAAGGGTGGCCAGACTGCGGCTTAGGCCCACTCCCCAAGGGGAACAGGGAGCGGGCCTAAGCCATCAGTAGGACACCCCATGAGGGCTCCCAATATGTGAGAGGGGGCAGGCTGGGATGAGGAACCACCCTTCTCCCCAGTGCACAAATTTCATGCACCGGGCCCCTAGTCTATACTAATAAAAGGATAATATGCTAATTAGACTTGATAGACTGGATGTCTTTCAGACACCATTTAAATGTCCTTCCTGCAAACTTGGGGCCCAGGCAAACCCGCCCGGGGTCCTGGATGCCTGCGCCTGGAGAAAGAGAAGAAAGCCCATGTTTGGTTGTGTGCAGCCAACCAGAGTAGAGAGACCCGGGTACTAGGGGTGATCACGCAGGCAGGCTGAGTGGTTAGGGGCAGTCAGGCAGGCAGGCAAGTGATTAGGAGTCAGTGGTCCTGGATTGCAAGAGGGATGTCCAACTGCCGTTAGTCAGACATCCCCCAAGGGGTCCTGGATTGCGAGAGCATGCAGGCTAGTCTGAGGGACCCTCCACCCCCTGTGCTTGAATATTGTGCACCAGGCCTCTAGTATTGTTTCAATATTAGATAACCATGTTTTTTTAAAAAACAAACAGTCCTAGGGCACTACCTATAAAGATACATCTCAGTCCTAGCCTGCTGGCTCAGTTGGTGGGAGCATTATCCCTTACACCTAAAGGTGAAGGGTTCAATTCCCAGTCAGGGCACATACCTAGGTTGTGGTTTGATCCTTGGTCTGGATGCCTACAGGGAGGCAACTGATCAATGTTTCTGTCTCAGATTGATCTCTCTCTCTCCTCTTTCCTCCCTCCCTCCTCCTCTCTCTCTAAACACACACACACACACACACACACACACACACATACACACACAAGCACATATCCTTAGGTGAGGATTTTTTAAAAAAGATACATATGTCATAGTTTTCTGTTTGTGGTCATGGTAGAGACTGTTAGTATTCCTCTCCATTCCCAACCTCCCTTGCAGTTGGGTCATGTGATGGTGTTCTGGCAAAAGGACCATGGACAGAATTGCTGCAGTTAGATAGGAAGAAGCTCTTAAGGTCTGTAAAGTTCTAAGTGTTATTTTCCCCCAAAGGTTAAATTATAGATTATAGATGTGGCAGTGAACAGGATGAGCTGACAGGAACTCAATGGGGTAAAAGTAACCACTGCAAAGAAGAAATCAACATATAATTCGCCAAGTAGTATATACACTGAGTGGCCAGATCATTATGACCACCTGACATTTGAAGGCAAATTAGCTATAATTTCACGCTGAAGTTGCTAGGGGGTCAGATCATTATAAATAGGGAAGCAGGCTGTTTACCATGACAGTAGAAATGATTTTTTTCTGAAGATACGGGTAAACAATGCAATTTAATAGCCTTTGAACATGATATATATATCCTATTTATAATGTTCTGAACTTCAGCGTGAAATTATAGTTAATTTTCCTACAAACATCAGGTGGTCATAACAATCTGGCCACTCAGCATATCAGCAATGGCTAAGCCTCCCTAAGAGGCAGAACTTTGGATATAAATTCTCTGTCTCCTTTACTTGCTGTAAGTAATTAAAACCTCCTTGAGACCCACGTCTCACTTTTTAATAGAGCATCCTAAGTGGCAAACACCTTGAGTGTGGTAATAGTGCAAGACATTTCCATTTCTAGGTCTGGCTCTTCAGCAGACACCACACAAACCTCTGGTTCTGTCTTGTCCTGCCTAGCTTGTAGCAGCCTTGGAGCTGCGTGCTTCCAGTTGGTGTCGCTGTAAAACAGAGGAGGGCCACCCAACCTCACTGTATTCTGCATGAGCCAGAAACAATCTCTACTATGTTTAACCACTTTCTTTTGTTGTTG
Source organism: Murina feae (assembly GCA_004026665.1). Classification (NCBI taxonomy): domain Eukaryota; kingdom Metazoa; phylum Chordata; class Mammalia; order Chiroptera; family Vespertilionidae; genus Murina; species Murina feae. Next base: position 13,091 of record PVJC01036756.1, on the reverse strand, counting down.
CAAATTAATAGTTAGAGCAAGAGTTCCAGGACTGAAGGGATCAAGGGATGCCTAGTGAAGGAGGACAGTTGAAGAAGGACAGTATTCTTAAGAAGGCAAGAAATTCCAAAAGTGAACTCAGGCAATAGAATCAGAAACTTGGTTCCTGTCCCAGCTGATGTGACTCAGTTTATTGAAGCATAGCCCTGTACACCAAAGGTAGTGAGTTCAATTCCCAGTCAGGGCGTGTACCCGTATATCCAGTTGCCAGTTCCTTGGTTCCATCCCCAGTTGGCATGTGTGTGAGAGGCAACATCTCTCTCTCTCTCTCTCTCTCTCTCTCTCTCTCTCTCTCTCTCTCTCTCTCTTTCTCTTTTTCTCCCTCCCTCTCTTCCTCCCTCCCTCCCTCCCTCCCTCCCTCCCTCCCTCCCCTCCTCCCTGTAAAAACCAAACACATAAAAATAAGCTTGGTCCTAGAGATGATGAGGACACATGAAACACTTCCCACATACCCCACCTGATTGGAATAGATGCTGGCTTTCTGGCAATCAGGAATCAGGTAGATTTTCAAGTCATTTTTTTATTATAATTTTTAAATTCAGGCTTTTTATATGTCGGGTACTGTTTTAAGAATTCAGTTTAAAAAATCTTTTTAAGAATACCCAAGCAAGGTGTCATTTTAATTCTACTTTAATAAATGAAAAAACAGAGGTGTAACGAAGTTAAGTACATTACAAGGGAACAGAACTACTAAGTGGCAGAAGTGAGATTTGAACACAGGCTTTTCTCTCTCCAGAACAGGGGCAGGCAGCCCACTATATATACTGGCTCTCCGCGAACCACGGCTTCTCCCATATTTGGCATCTCCTCGCCCTGGAGTCTGTGCGCACCTGAGTCCCCAAGTCTCCGCATCAGTGATGGCTGTGAACAGCTCTGCTAGAACAACACTCGTCTTCTGCCCCACCCCCCCGCCTCGTTGCCTGACAGCCTACATTGCATTAAGTGAGACCCCGGAGTTTATAATCTCCTTCCAAGCCGTGGACCTAGGTGCTGCCACTGCCCCCTTTTGCCCTCACTGCCTCGTTTTGTGTGCGTCTGTACCTCTCAGTTTTGGTGCCGGGAACTTCTACTCAGTCTCAATGCATTCCATCTCTTGCCTTCTAGTTGTGAAGCTTCCCCTCCCTTGGTTCTGGAGGATGGCCATTTATCTTTATAGTTGTATTTTTATAATGTAGTTGTGGGAGGCTGCACATTTAGGTATATACCTCATGCCGCTATCTTCCTAACTTTATTCTTCATTCAACAAAAAATATAGATCAAATTGGTTTATAGTTGAGTCAGTTTGTTATTGGGGGAAGTGAAATTCTTGGGATGCAGTGAGGAAATGAATTTCTTCAAGCCCCCATGGGAGGATAAGGTATCGTGGAAAGCTTTACTGATGATGTAATATTAAGGGTATTCCCCCCCAATGTCCAATCTCTGTTCATCTCTCCATGGGAAAAAGTCCAACTGTGACTTCAGCAGGGCCAGAATAAAGGCGCTGCCCATAGTTTCTGTGCCATATTGCAGTCCAGTCCAATCCAGCATCCTGCATGTGGAGTCTGCAAGGCCATGGGCCATGCAGCTGCTTAAGGCCAGGTGGCTATGGAGAGCGAACAGGCAAACATCGGGGCAAGTGGGAGTCATAGAGTAGGAAAGAACAAGAGTCAGATAGAAGGAAATCAAGAGTGGAGAAGCTCTTTTGTCTGGGGTTTTAACTAAGAGCTTAACCAATTAACTTTTCAAGATGTTGCACACTTCTGTGGGGTCTATTCCCTATCCAACCCATTATTCCCCAGGCTAGCCTGATAGCAAGCACTTTACCTGTATCACCCCAACTGCACTGCACATGCACTCATCTCCCTCTTTGTTGGACCTTCCCCCACAGATCTGCAGAGAATGGGCTGGTGGTTCCTGGGGACTGTGAAGCTACAAGTTCCTGGGGAAGCTTCCCAGATGACCATGCTTATAATGTCTGGCCTTCCTTTTTCTCTCTTTCTATTATTAATATTAGCTAGACAATTAGGATGATAAAGTCATTTTTAATCAAAATTCCTTGAGTTTTTAATGCACAGCTGGTATTAATTCACGCTACTGCAAAGAGTGTAGCATGTATGGATGGGAGTGGGGTAAAGTGATGCATCCTGTGGTCCTTTCCGTGTAGAAATAGGTCATTGTTTGTTCAAATTAATCAATTTAACCAAGAATATGCATTAGATAATTAGATCCACATGTACTTTTTGTTTGAGTAGATTTTTTTTTATTTCATAAAACTGGGACTAGGAGTCTTTTCAGAATTACATTGCACATTTTCATTCTTTGAAGAATGTTTTAAATTCTTTTTTTTTCTGTACATGGCATTTTGTAGAGGAAGATTTAAGTTTGACAATATCATGAACTTGCCTGAAAAGCTCTTGTCATCACAGTTCAGGACTGGAAATATGTATTCAAAACATATCAAACATCTGTCAAGAGCTGGACGTCTCTGACTGAGTCAAAGTCACTTCTTCCCAATTCTCCATTAGTTATATCATTCTACTGTGTTTAAAAAAGTAAGCTCAGGGGTGACTAGGCAAAACTGTCTACTTTAAATCCTCATCCTGTAATTCAAAATTTTCCATATTTTGTTCTTTCTATATATTTTCATTCTTATTCTGAAAAGACACTCCCTTGAATATTGTTTTTTAGTCTTATCAACCTTGTTAAATAATTTTTTATTGTTGAAAGTATTACATATGTCCTCTTCCCCTGCCCTTTGACCCCTTCCTTCCCCCTGCCATGCCTTCCCCCAGGCCTTCAGTATCCCATTGTCTGTATCCACAGGTTATGCATAAATGCATACAAAGTCTTTGGTTGATTAACCTTCCTCTAAAACTCCAATTTCATTTCTTGCCAGAGGCCTTTGCCCAAGCTCTTCTACATAGAATATTTTTTTGCCCCAATATGAACTTTAAAAACATTGGGTATTAGAAATTCCATTTAAATTCTTCTTTAAAATATTGCTGTCTCTGTTATTTATTATAATCCAGAGGCCTAATGCATGAAATTCCTACAAGAGTAGGCCTTCCTTCCCCTGGCTGCTGGCACCAGCTTCCCTGTGGCACCTAGGACCCAGGCTTTGCTCTGGCACCCATGACTCAGGTCTCCCTCACAGAGGGAGGCCCTGCCCACCTGCAGCAGCCTGCCAGTAGGTGGCCTGGGACTCCTTCTGCGGGGTGATTATGGAGGATGGACAGGCCCCTGACCAATTGCATCGCACCTGCCTTGGCTGGCCTGGTGCCAGTGGGTGTCATAGCATGATCCTGGATGGTCATCCTGAAAGATTGTCTGGCCTAATTAGCATATTATGCTTTTATTATTACAGACTGCCCTATGCACAAAATTCATGCACTGGAGGGGGGGTTCCTCATCCCAGCCTGCCCCCTCTCACATATTGGGAGCCCTCAGGGGGTGTCCTACTGACAGCTTAGGCCTGATCCCTGCTCCCTTTGTGGGAGGCGACCAGGCTAATCAGGGGAAGCCACCAGCCCCATCACCCCACTGCTGCAGCCACTGCCAGTCACCGCAGCCACCAAGGTGTTTTCATTAACACGGACTCCAGTCCCTTCACCATGAAAAAATGACAACTTTCTTTGGGCATTTTCAAGATGTGTCTTTCATAGGATATGACATTTCTTTCTTTTTTTCTTTTTTATCCTTACCTGAGGATATGTTTCCATTGATTTTTAGAGAATGTGGAAGAGAAGGGAAAAACAAAGAGAAACATCAAAGTGGGAGGAACACTTTGATTGGTTGCCTCCTGCATATGCCCTGACCTGGGTCTGGGCCAGGGAGGAGCCTGCAACCTAGGTACATGCCCTTGGTCAGAATTGAACCCAGACCCTGCAGTCAGAAGGCTGAGGCATTATGCACTGAGCCAAACCATCTAGGGCAGGATATGACATTTCTTAGCCCTCCAGCAGTGGACCTTCATGTTTTTTCTCCAGGAGTGTGGTGGAAAAACCCTAGATTGTTTTTTTGGATTCTTATTTCCCAAGTTACTAAGAATATTACCAGTGGCATATAGGGAGCTTAGCCAATGAGTGGTCAGAAAAGGTGTTTCCTCTGTAGTTCACTCCCATCACCGGCTCCACCCCTGCCCCTGCCATCCCAGCTTCACCCCTGCCCAGGCCTGTAACCTCTGGCCGAGACTGTAAGCCTGGGCAGGGAACCCCCAGACCCCTGCAATCACTGGCTGTGCCCCTGCCCAGGCCTGCAGTCTCTGCCTGAGGCTGCAGGCCTAGGCAGAAGACCCCCAATCCCCTCCAATCACCGGCTTCACAAAGCCCAGGCCCCTGTGATCACCAGTGTGATCCTGCCCTCTGCCATCGCCAGCTCTGCCCCTGGCCTACTGAGCTCCTTCCGATCCCAGGCTCCCCGCTTGCCCAGACCCTGAGATCGCTAGTTCAACCTCTGCCCCACTGCAGCCTCTGGCCAAGACTACAGGCCTAGGCAAGCAACTCCAGACCCTTGCTTTGCCAGCTCCACCAGTGCCCAGACCCCTGCGATTGCAGACTCTGCCCCTGCCCCTCCAATCACTAGCTCTACAGAGCCTAGTCCCCTGCAATCTCCAGCCTTGTCCCTGATCAGGCCTGAGGCCTCTGGCCCAGGCCTTATGCCTGGGTAGGGCACCCTCATACCTCTCCAATCACCAGCTCCACCCTTGCCCATGCCTGAGGCCTCTGGCAAAGGCCTCTGGTCTGGGCATGGAAACCCCAGCCCCCTCTGATCACCCCCGCCTCCCCAGGCACCTGCCTGGCTAACAGGCCTGACCACTTCAGTGGCGGGGCTGACCCCACCATCTTGTGGGCGGCCATTTTTGTGATGGAGTAATGCCTAATTTGCATATTTCTCTTTTATTAAATAAGATGTGGCTCTGGGTGCTAACATCTTGTGGTTATGGAGGTGGTCATCTTTGTGATGGAGTGATGCCTAATTTGCATATTACTCTTTTATTTCATCATGCTCAGGTTCTTTTATGGATTGAGCTAAAATTATATTTCATCATGCTCAGGTTCTTTTATGGATTGAGCTAAAATTCCCAAAATAATAACTGGTGCCTAATAGATTTCCTTGTTTCACTGATTATTTATATTTATGTTTCTTTAGGGGGCACTTAATCTAGAATCCTCTCAATGGATTTTAACAGCTACATAAAAGCAACAACTGTCTAAAGAAGGTTTCCATTTTCAGAGTTAAAAAAGACAGGCAAAATAAATATTTAGCATGTACCAGTGAAAATTATTTGATTTTATGTGCATAAATTAGTTCATATTTACTGCAATTGTTGAAGGGATTATCCACATTGTATTGATGAGTAAATTATTCCTCAAAATCAATAAGCAACTTGTCCAAGATCACATAGTCAAGATATGGCAGGACTGGAAAACCCTCTCAGTGTGCCTTCCTCCAAATCCTCTGTTCTTTCTACTGTAGCATATATTTGACCCTTGAACGATGGGTTTGATCTGTGTGGGTGCACTTATGAACAGGTTTTTTTTCAGTAAATACAGTCTGCTCTCCACATCCTTGGAATTCACACCCTCAGAAATGGAACTACTGTACTTCTGATTTTTATATTTTCAGGCTTCAGAAAACACAGAGATTTGGAACACCTACATAAGGTATTTAAAAATGATTATCCAAAGGAGAAAAGTTGGATAGAATATTTGAATTTTATTTGCAGGTTTTTAGGTGATTTCTTTTTTAAAAAAGTCCTTTGATACTCTTTTCTTCCATTGCTGCATAGCAAATCAACACAAACACAGCAACTTAACAGAAAAGTACATGCATTATCTCACAGTTTCCGTGAGTTAGAATCCCAGAATGGCTTAGCTGGCCTCTACTCAGAATTTCATAAGCTGCAATCAAGATGACAGCCAGGACTGGGTGTAGTGCAGGCTTGGGGTCCTCTTCCACGTGTCTGTGGTTGTTGACAGAATTCATTTCCTCGCAGCGTCTGACACATGGAGATGGTTTGCTTCTTCAACGTCAGCAGCAGAAACAGAGAAGGTCTCCACCGTTTTCAGCCTCGGAGCTCAGGTGAGTCCTGAACCTTCTTCTACAGGTGTGGCCTACACAAGACAATCTCCCTTTGGATTAATTAAATTTACATGACCGGGGGCTTTAATTACATTAGAAACATGAGACAGTCCTTTCATTTTGCCATCTCATGTAACATAATCACAGATGCATGTGCTATGTCTTCATATTCACAGGCCTTACTCAGACTCAAAGTGTGGCTCTTTGAAGATCATTTTAAAGTTCTGCCCTTTACAGGTGTATTTTAATGAGCATTCAGTATTCTATTAAGATCTTAAGATATGAGCGGAGAAAATAACACACATGCTCATTTTATTTCTAAATTCTTCTGATTGATATTTAGACTATTTTCAATTAGGAATTAGTAATTAAGTGTGATCTATGTAAATAACATTGTTGTTAGGGTTATTTTCTGGGAAGTAAGCCATTCTTATGCAATCTTTGTTTCTGAAGAGATAACTGTGTAATAAATATTGAAGAATATTATGGGGAGGGTTTAGTGTTAGATGAACTAATTGTATGGCTATGTGTAATAAGTTAGTATTGACCAAGATTCAAACATAGAAAGAGATGGAGGCTGAAAATCTGCCATTAGATTTGGCCAATGGAAATAGCAAAGTTCTATACTTGATTAGCCATCAAATATCTATCTAAAGCTTGTACATCAGATTAATAATTCCTTTGGGGCTATGAAGGTCATTGTGCATTGCCTACTCTAGATATCATCTCACCACATATGGGACAGCCAGCTCAGAAATATGAAATAGCTTATTAGAGGTAAGTCAACACTCAAGGGCCATGAGGAGTGTTGTGACTGGAACAATTCTGTTTACTTGTTTGCTAGAACCCAAGGAGTTGATGAATAAGCAAGCATGGCGATACAATTAAAAATGAGAAATGATACAAACATTATTCTCCCAGGACTTTCTCCAGAGATTACTGTGCAAATATTAGAGTACATATTGTGTTGGGTTCTCCTTCATTTTCATCTTCAGGTGAACTTATTTCAGAATTGGTTTTGCTGTATAGGTATTTATGAGTCTTACCAAAATCCACACCCTTTCCTTATAGAGAAAAGGTTATATGGACTTCAGCAGGAAATTGCCAAGCATAAATCACCTCAGAATGTGCCTGAATATATGTTTCCCATGGCAGAAGGAATCTATTCAGTAAACATGTCTAGTCAACCAAGACAGACAGGAAGAGTGTGACAATAGTTACCTACCAACTTCGTGTCCCATCAGGGCCCCCTGAAGTTGAGCTATAAATATGAGGCACATATTTATCTTAGGCAGATTGCACAATTATCTGTTCTACTAGCTAAAAAGAATTTCAAAGGCTCCTGATAACTTTTAAATCAATTACATTAATTGGAGGGTCTCAAATTTCAGTGGGCATAAGAATTACCTGATTATATCTGATTCTTCTCTGGATAAGGTTCAACCTCCTTTGAAGTAGCTTAGACTTGAGTCAAGAAAAAAATCATTTCTATGTGGAAATATAATTAAGAAAACAGTAACTAGGTTAAAAGACAATTTTGAATGTAGCATGTTAGAAAAGGAACTTATTTATAAGTGATTAGAAAACACACACATAAACATGCATACATATACACATGGACAAATAATCATTAGTAGAATAGTAAATTACAGGCCTTTAAATATGAGTCAAGTTTTGGAATTCTTACTGAGAAAAAAATAAAACTGTGTTGTGTTTTAAAAGCAGTCTTGTGTGAAAAAAATATAGCATAAGCCATATGCGCAATTTAAAATTGTTTCTTTATCACATTAAAAATACAAAAAGGGCTGGGAGAGGTCAAGGGGGAAGAAGGAGACATATGTAATACTTTCAACACTGAAGAATTTTAAAAAAGAAGTTTGGAAAAAATAATTAAGAATATAAAAATAGAAAGGAAAATTAATTTACTGATACGTTTCCTTTCATTCTTTGATAAGTTAAATACATTTTGGAAATTAAAGAAATGACATGTAACATAAAACAAGGGCTGCTGGGTTCCAGATGTTTCATTATCGGGATCCCAGAAGAGGTCTTCTGTTTACGCTGCATGGGAGCAGCACCGCTCTCTTCCTGGCCTGGCCGGTGACCTCCTGGGCCTTCCTGGGGCGGCTCTGCCAACAGCTCTACCCTGTTTGCACCTTGGTGCTCACTACTCAGGGTTGCCAAGGTGAAAAGAAATTTGATTTCGAATGGGTGCCTTTGATTCTAGACGTCTATGTCATGGCAGTCCATCCAGCATTTGTATCAATCCAATGCTGTTATCTTTAGCTGTGGCACATCAGTCGCTATGGCACATCTCTTTGTACCTTTTCTTCGTACTTTTCGTCACTTAGAATGATGATAGTCGCTTTCTTTGAGTTAACCTTAAGGCCAAGGCCTTTTTCTTTCATTGACTCATTAGCACTGCTGCAAATCTGGTGGCTACAGTAGAGCTCCCTGCTTTGGGAAATGCCCAAAAATGATTTCCTGGTATCCTACCAGCTTACATGTTAAATCAGACCATCCTCAACATACTTAGAGTGAGGAAAATTCATCTAGCCATTCTAAAGTGATGTCATAAATGGGCAAATGGAAACAGTTTTTTAATATACAGACAACAAAATTAATTTTTAAAAATAGATTGAATTATCACATAAACTTCTAAATTATTAAAGTTCCTTACTCAAAGGTAATAGGACGAATAGTTTAGATTTTACTTTCTGTAAGCTTGAAATCCAAATACAATTGTAATAGTTTAGGAAGTTGACACTTTTTATAAAAATGACACATTATCAACACTCTCAATGTAGACATCAGTTTTTCATTATTCATAATCTAATGTCACATAATTAGGAGCTAAGTGAAAATTGAAGGGTCCAGTCAGCCACTAATTACTTTAATGCGTGACTTTCATTGGTTTCATTTTTCCATTGCTCCCTCTTATTTCTTGCTGCTTAATATTCTCTGTCTAAAACCCCTACTGCTGCAAATTTAGTTCCAGCTACCTTGGGGTTAAGGACAAATGTTCATTAAATATCTAGTTTATGTAGCCAGGATACAGGCTAGAAATGGGTATTGTTGATTTGGAAGATAATGAAACCATTTATTAATCTATATAGACTACATTGACAATCAGGTTGTGTCTAGATTTCGGGCTGAGAAGAGACATAGTGTAGAAATTATCTGGAATATGCGTTTTGAAAATTGTGGGCAGAGGAATATTTGGTTTGAAGTTCGAGGCTGAGACTGAATCCTCCTTGAAATTAATATGTTATTGGCAGTACCTTCGAATCACGTGGAGAGTGAGACTGACTCAAAGTATTGTCAGCCAAGTGACTGTGTCTGCAGGAGGAATGGTGTGAATCTTTTCACTGGAGTGCCACTTTTTATCTTCACCGAATTTGAAAACAGAAAGCATAAATAATGAACATATGAATGCAATATTGAAAAATATGCGATCTGTCCGCTTTACAATTCAAAATAAAATTGCCGAAAGTGAAATGACCGCTTACTAAGTCTGACACTTCAGTTTATTCCTTTGAAATGTTCCAGCTTGCTTTTGTATATTTTGCTGCATACCTTCTACAAACACAACGGAAATCATTTCAAAAGAATAAATTAGGGAAGAATACCAGCATGACACAGCCCAGTTCTCTGCTCAAATTATCACAAGGCTGCAATGAAGGTGTCATTCAAGCTGAGGATTTGCCTGGAGAAAAACTCAATTTGGGCTTCACTCTTGTCGGAAATTATAGCTTGCCATGGAGCACCAAGGTGCCTGTGTCCTTGCTGTCAGCTAGCTGGTGGCCACTTTCAGTTCCCAGAAGCTTTTCTTATTTGTTGCCACGTGGCCCCCTCCATTGTCAAAGCAGAAATGATCTGTCAGATCCTTCTTGTGGATGTTGAATCTTACTCCTTTTGCCTCTAAGCTCTAAATCCAGATACAAGGGCTTATGCCATTAGGTTAGACCTCCTGCCTGATAATCTTTATTTTAAAGTCACTGATTTGGGACCTTAATACCTCTGCAGAATCCCTTTTGTCATATGAGGTGATACAATCACGAGAGTGACAGCTCATCAAATTCACAGGGTCCACCTGCACTCAGGGAGCAAATTGTTATAAGACTGCACCTCATGGGGGGGGGGGCATCTTAAAATTCTGCCAGTCACAATCATGTCATATATAATTCAGATTTAAAGAAAAATGGTTATTTATGAAAGATTATAGAAACAGCCTGCCCGCTACCAACCAGGACATGAAACCCAGGAGTACAAAGGGAAAGCAAAAATAGCATCCAAATATAAACCCAAGTACAGAAGAATCAGAGTGAACGTGAGTTGAACAAAATCATGCCATTGGAGAAGGGAGCCTCTGCTTACTCTGAGCGTCGTTATCAGGTGGTTTCAGTAGCTTAAGCTAGCATTTTCCTGGTCATAATCTTGGGAATTTCTCAAACCATAAGACTCAGGTTCAGTTGTGCCTGGTATAGTTTTGTATGATAGGCTGATTGGAGGGCAGAGTCGACATAGTGGAGATATTAGCTTTTATAGGATTTTGCCCAGCCTTACTATTTCCACTTATGAATCCTGTTCTCTTCCTGTGCCTTTGCTCAGAGAGAAAATCCATTTACTGTATTTTACTTTGAAATGTTAGGTTTGTGGCATCCCAAGTGCTGTGACATATTCAGGAAGGTTTGCTTACACTTAAATATTTGCTAGTGGCTTTCCTGGAAGTGAATAGGTGTAGGACTAGCAACCTGCTGCTACCTATCCTTTCTGAGATTTCTCTTTGGAAAGATTATGAAATCTCTAAATTACAATTATCTCAAGCAGACAGAAAAGCTGTTTTTTTATTTTTATGTTTTTATTTTTTGTTTCATATATGTATTTGTTGATTGATTTCAGAGAGGAATGGAGAAGGGGAGAGAGATAGAAACATCCGTGATGAGAGAGAATCATGGATCGGCTGCCTTCTGCACGCTACCTACTGGGGATTGAGCACAGAACCTGGGCATATGCCCTGACCTGTAATCTAACCTGGTACCCTTCAGTCCACAGGGCAATGCTCTATCCACTGAGCCAAACCAGCTAGGCCAGAAAAACTGTTCTTGAGACACAGAACTTCAGTTGGGCTCAAACTCTAGGCCCTGGATATCTTAGGGTTGATATTTGAGGACCTTTAAACACAGTTCCTCACCCATCCACCGTGGCTCAGTGGTTGTGTGTTGACCTATGAACTAGGAGATCCTGGTTCAATTCTTGATCAGGGGACATGCCTAGCTGCTAGCTTGATTCCCCAAGAAGGTTTGTGCAGAAGGCAGCCTATCAGTGGTTCTCTCTCATCATGGATCTTTCTATCTCTCCCTTTTCCTTTCTCTCTGAAATCAATACAAAGATATTTTTTAAATAAAAAATAAAAATAAACACAGCTCCTCCATCTGTCCCTTGCTTTCCTGTAGGATGATGTGATAACACATGGCAGTATTTAAAGCTGTTGAGAAGGAGGCAATATGCTGAATCATAATTCTTGGAAAACGTTAGGGATGATCAATACCTTCCTCAAGGTTATCTTTAGTCCTTCAGTAGGCCCAGTGACACACTAATTAATAAGATTTGGGCTATGTGGCAGTGACACAGCAACACATTTTCTCTACCAGTGCAGACTCGTTGTGGGCAGATTTTTGCCTTTTCTGTACCAGACTTTATCCTCATTTCTTAGAATAGTGTCAAAACAAAACATGCACCTGCTGAACAACAAAGAACTGAATTGATGTGACCCCTCGAACATATAAGGGCAAAGACAACAGCCCCATGATTACTTTGCTCCCCTTGCCTACTCTCTGAGGACCACGCTGATCACTGAAGTCGGGGTTTGTCTCTGTAAGAAATGGGGAGGAATCGTGCCAATTGTAAACCCAGGCCCAGCCATTTGCAGTCTGTCATTGACGGTCTTTCTATCCATTCTTCCTTTTGCAGTCAGGTAAACGTGTGTATACTTCCTATCATTGATTAATCACGACGCTGAACTTGTGCTTGATGAGTGCAGCAATCATTGCATCCCCAGTGCTTAGCTTAACGCCTAACAAGGAGTGATCAATAAATACTCTGGAAGAGTGATCTTCTATTTGTCTCCCAGGCTCATTTCTCTATGGCAATCCACAAATTTGGCCTGTGTTAGTTGAACATGCAGTGTTTATGAATTGCCACGTATGCCAGACAATTAAAGGCAGTGTATCAAGATGTGAGACGTGATCAGAACTCTCTGGGGACAATCTGAGTGGGAAACCAGATGTGGTTAAGACAATCAGATAAGTCAAAATATGAGTCTGTGTAGGTGAGTGTTTCAAAATGAGTGATAAAAAGAAAAATACCTGTAGAAATGAAAAGAAGAACTGAAACATATTGTGCTACAGGGGACAGAAAACACGTGATTGTGAAGGAGATAATTTGAATTGTCCATCAGAGAGTGTGTGAACTTGCATAAAGGTGAAGAGCAGGACATCGCCTTGAAAACTGGTTCCATTAGCGTCATGCTTTCCCTCGTTCTCTATGTCCCAGGCACATTCTTCCCTTCAGTTTCTCATCTGAAGGCCTTTTGTTGCACCTGTTCTCTTTTCCCTGGAAAACATCTCCTGTCCCTTTCCACTCTGCTTTTCCCACAATTATCTTTCGGTTTTCAGTTGAAAGTTTTATTTATTCTGGGCATCTTTCTGTTGCTCTCTACCCTTTACTCAGTTAATCAGCACCTTTTCCCCAATTGAGCCAGCTTCTCATATAATTCACTTTCATAGCATTTCATGACTTTTCCTTGGAAATATTTGCTGTGATATTAATTAATAAACTGCAAGCTCAGAGAAATTTCTAATAGCTACTTCAATATTTTAATAAAGGATGCTCATTAAATCCTTACTCAATTTTTGAATGATTACAGATGAACACTAGAGTATAAGTCTGACGAGGCCAGGTTTGGTGGATGTGAAATCTATAAACTCTGG
>PVJC01036755.1:0-17564 GCA_004026665.1 Murina feae | reverse complement strand
AAATTGATATTGGAAATAGTGAAAACTATAGTCTCAGACATAAATGAGATCAAGGAAAAGGTTATGTCTCCAATCAAATAAGCACCCTGAGGAAGGTGATATTTATTTTTTCAGAATGCATCAGTCAGTACTCTACCAAATGTCTGCCCACTGCCAACCCCTCTCTCAAAAGAAAAGAAGAAAGAAAGAAAGAAAGAAAAAGAAAGAAAGAAAGAAAGAAAGAAAGAAAGAAAGAAAGAAAGAAAGGAAGGAAGGAAGGAAGGAAGGAAGGAAGGAAGGAAGGAAGGAAGGAAGGGAGAAAGAAAGAAAGAAAAACATTGTCTTTGCACACTTTTTGTCTGCTATTCTCATCAACAACTTGTTAACTTCAGCTTTTAGATGTACTAGATATCACAGTGGGTGTTACAAAATACACAGAGGGGTGCTGGGTGACAAGACTACCAAAATTATTAACTAAACTGAGATTAAACACATATTTCAATTACATTCTATTCAATTACATATATTTCATATCTGTCTTTTCTCCCTCAGAATATGCTGTTCTTTTTTTTTTGTAGAAATGCAGTGCTTTTTCCCATGTGTTAGTTTCTATATTAATTTAATTGTAACCCTCTCAAAGGTAATTGTATGATTGGAAAGCAGAGTGGACACAAAATGTTTAAGAGCTAAATCTGCTCAGATTTATTGTATATTTGATTGACTGGGGAAATGACTTTCAGTTGACATCTGAGCCAACAAGTTAGCTGAAATAAAATTTTGCTTAATACCTTTGCATCAATAATCTAGGCACAGCCTCATTGATTGAGAAAGTCTGATCAATAGAGTATTACTGGCTGCCTAACTGTAACTTTGCTAGACTTTTTTGCTAATTCTGCTGATGACCTTCTTACCACTGCTTCTCAGGTTCACCTTTCTTCCACTTTGAAATTCAATTTGCTCCATTTGCTGTTATTTAAAGAATTTACACATCCATTGATTTTATTCACCTGCTATAGTTAGTATATAGGATGCAAAAAATTGCACCTGATTGTGGCGAAGCTTTGAAACTGTCAAAGTATTCAAATATTTAGACAGTATTTTTATCTCCAATATAAGGGGAAGAAAGTAACCCAGAACAAATAAATTATGGGCCTAAAAAATACAATATGGGATATTCCATGTTTAACAATGATTTACACAGTAAGAAATCTCTAAATATTAAAGAGAATATTATCAAACTGAGAAAAAAAAAAAAAAGAAGTGGCTTTGGTTTTCAGGATACCAGGATAATAACGAAAAGGATGCAAAACAACACAAAAACTCCTTGATGATGAAACAAGGCTTGTGGAATATGCTTTCGCTCAATGAAATTTAGAAACAATTGTCAAGAATTGTGAAGGTCTGAGCTTTTAATCTACATCCAGCAAAGAAGTTAACTTGCTATAGCTGACAGAAGACACAAAACCCCTGGGTCAGAGACAAAGAACTTCATATCTCACAGCAACAACAGAAGCTAATTGATCAGCATTTGTGCTGTTCCCAAGCCCTAATCCCCAAGAGCACTGTGAAGAGGACCAGGTAACACCGGATCATGGTGTCTTTGTGGTACAAAAGATTGACTGTCTTAACCTTTTATAGTAATGCACACTTGTTCTTTATTCCAGTGGGAGACACTATCTCTATCTTGCAAGACTTTATGAACACCCTTGAGACAATAATCCAGAGCAAAAGTAGTTAGTGTCTATGCTTGTGAAATCTGCAGAAACAAGAGGACTCATGGAGAATTGTTTCCCAACAATTACATGATATTAACCTCCCGATTGGTAGTTATGAAGCTAGAATAGGCTGAGATCTGAAGGACCACATTCTCCTAGTAAAGCCTGAACTTCTCTGTTTCTTGACTTCTGCACCTCCAATGACATTTCTTTCCACTCGGCCAGTCATTCTCATGGTTCACTGCCGAGCTTGTCCTCACCCAGACCTATTCCATATCTGGAAAACAAAAATTACTCATCTCGTTACCAACCACACACTCTTTCCCTTTCAGCCATCACTTAGCGACTGCACTTCTTCTCAGGCCTCCATTACCTGCACCCCTCTACTTCCCCCTGATTTGTCAGAAGCCATTACCTTCCAGCTCAGATTCCATTGTCTAGCCCTTCAGTTCTTCTCATGTCAACATCTTCAAATTCCTCATCCCATTTTGTTTTCTTGGCATTTTCCCAATAAAACCTCCAGTTTCAATAATATTACCTCCCAGCTTTTCTCGTAGGTACACCTGGAATGCTGGGTGCTGCCAGTGAAAGTTGCACAACTGTGCAGGTTGGTTTCAATCTAAATTCATGATCTCCCATCTCAATCTGATTCTCAAAACAGATTTTGCTCTCACACTCTTCTTAGATCTGACTCTATTTGACCCACATTCAGCACAGAAAAAAGAAGTAGAAATCACTAGATAAAAATTCTTACACGAAACATGTAAAAATAGCTGCAATGCCATCTATCTGGTTCTCCTGTTCAAATGTAGGCAATGCTCCCCTGTTATCTGAGACTAAGATAAAGTCTGTTATCCATGCCTTTAAGTTGTGTCAGAGTTTGCTAATTGTCAAGAATTGTGAAGGCCTGATAAGCATTACCCTCTTCTTCTGAGCTAATATGACAAGAATAAGTCATATTTAGAACTATGATAAACTTTCTTCAAATTTTTCATCATGCTACTGTTGAAAGACATTTTTAAAACTCATTTCCAAAATCTCTTTGTCAGATCAAAATAATTGGAGCAAAGTGATCAAAGTTTTAGCTTAATGAGGAAAGAAACAAATGAAAAAATCCACCAACATTATGATTAGATTCTTTACTTTTAGTGAAACATTCCACCTAATACTTATGAAATTAAGTGTAGTTGTAGTATTTATAATCCTCTGTTTTAATTTAATTCCTTCATATTTCTTTACCCAAGGAATATTTAGAACCAATTCCAAGTAAGTTGTTTTGAGAAGGAAATTTTTCAAAACTGAAATTTCAGAACATTGAACAGCCACAAAGACAGGAATAGAGGATCTAGCGCCAGGGCTGCATAACATTCCTGACATAACTCAATGTTTATTTGTAGAAACTAATGCCCCAGAATGTTGTCATGGAACCAGAAAGCTCCCTTTTGCTCTTTCCCTTTAGTTGGCAATTCTTAATGTCCATTATCCAACTATAATAATGTAAAGATGTTGTTTGCTTGTATTAAGAAAATAGTTCACAATTTCACACAATTTTTCTCAGTTAACATATTAACTTAGAAAAGATAATGTATTTTGAGTATGAATAGCATGCTGGGATTAAAAAATTACTTAAAATAAAACCCTTCTACTTAATATAAGTATAGTCTCTGACTCAAAAAGCTGAAGTTTTTAGACCACTATTTGAATGATTAATCAAAAGTTAAATATATATTTTAGTTGACTTAGTATTTAAAATATTCAAAATTAGCTTATTGTGTTATGTAAGTAATGCATGTTCACTGTAGAAAAATTTAAAAAGCACGCAAACAAAAGAAAAAAAAAGAAAAATAACCCATGATCTCAACACTCGGAGATCATTGCTTTAGTTATATTGTGGTGTTCTTTCAGATTTTTTTTATGCATAAACACACCCACAAACTGTTTTTAAAAATAAACATGGCATTTTCATCTACATTCTTTTTTGTAGATTTTCTACTTTTTTCAGTAATATTTGCTGTAGCACTAATTTGGAGTATAATGATACATTTACTAGACAAATCATGGTGAACAACTGGCTTTATCTGGTCTTAGTGTGCGATCTACAGCATAATACATAACATATTGGCTTCGTTCTGATTTAGAGAGAATCTTGACTCTAATAAATCTGACAAACTTACTGAAGCTCCCTAGGCAAAGCTGAGAGGATATTTCTGTGTTTTTTTTAAAAGAAATTATTAAGAAAGTTTATAGTTTTTGAAAGTAAATATGTAACTGAGGAAATGTATAATTGAATAATGAACTGAAGCTTGGGGCCCTACATTATCTCAATTATTTAATTACACTTATCAAACGCACCAAATTTATTCAGTAATTCACCTATGCAATCTAACTATAAACCGTCAAAGAATCTTAGGAAAATTGAAAACAGGGACACCAATTTTAACATATGAGGATAACTAGTGTAACTATTCTCCTTTTATTTATATGATGATGATGTGCATAGTGAAGACCTACTATGTCCTATAAATAAGCCTTCCATATTATAGGCAGTGATTCACATCATGTTTCAAAAGATTTTAAAAATAGTTGGTGTGTGAAGGGCATTTGGAGATTTAAGCTTTCCCCGCTGCATGGTTCACTGCTAATATATCTGGGATATATCTATATTGGCACGAACATAACCAGTGAAATAATGTTTCAAAGATGACATTTTTAATGTGGGAGAGAAAAGTGTGACCCGATGTTAATTACAGATGTCAATTATATTTGTGTTGTTTAGGGAACATTATGTCATTGGCAGTGCATTAAAAGATGGGCAGCCATAATTTGAAATTATTTCGGCAAGTTACTGTCTGTAATGGAAAGGAACAGCGGCTGCCATCTACTAATTGCTTAGTGGCCCTAACAATAAATTATATCATTAAAAAACATAAGAATTTATGAAACAAATATACGAATAAGTTGTGATGACTTCAGCTAAAAAGGAAAATATAAAAAAAGCAGTGGATAATTTTTCTTGTTATCTGCAAGCTGAAGGAGGGTGACCATAAAGAAGATAGTGACCAGCTGCTCTTCAGGCTACAGCAGGAAATGGCTTAACTTGCAAGACAAATTTAAGTTGACATAATGTAAGAACTTCTTGACAGCATTGAATTTTAATAATCTAAAATAGGCTCCTAAGGACAGCGGAGGGAAATGCCTGCCTTGAAAATCTTTAGTGTTATGATTATGATAAGTATTACAATTGGCTGGTGGGATGTGAATGAGGGGCCGTCTAGAAGGAGAGAGCAGGTTTTCGGCAGGTTTACTAAATGTGTCCACAACTCCCCCTGCCCTGCATTCTTATATTGTCTCACACTGTCACTCCAAACGTATTCCAACCAAATAATTTTATGTCTTAAATGTGTCACAGTATTAAGTGTTTTCTCTTTGCTCCACTGTGTGGAGAGATTGCATCAATTTATTTGCCTAAAATGTGTAGATATAACATTTTTCAGTGGCTCTTGTGTTTAGAGGGGCCTTTTTGTTAATAATTATTTCTTAGTCAGATGTCGGCTATTTTGTATGTAACACAGGTATGACAACCATACAATGTTGAGAAGATATTAAGAATATGGGATGTGCCCAGCCAGTGTGCTCAGTGGTTGAGCACTAAGAGATTGCTGGTTTGATTCCCAGTCAAGGCACATGCCCAGGTTATGGGTTCAATCTCCAGTGGGGACTGTGTAAGAGGCAGCCAATCAATGTTTCTCTCTCATTGATGTTTCTATCTCTCTCTCCCTCTCTTTTCCTCTCTCTCTAAAATCAATAAAGACATTTTTAAAAAAAAAAAAAAGAATATGGAATGTATTTCTTCTGCTGCTGTGGGGTTACCAGGAATGTTCAGATCATGTAGGATATCAAACATATCCAGGGTAAAAAGAGATAATCATTCTGATAAATTTGCATCTCTTATCATTTTAAAATTGTATTTGTTCCTAAGTTTTGTGGCGTTTTGCTTTGTTGTTTTTGTTTGTTTCTTGTTTTTAAGGAAACCTGCACATAACACAGTCAAGTTTAAGGGAAACTTCACATAACATAAAAGCTATTCTAATCATAATGTCTAATTACTAAGATAAAAATTTCAACAGAAACAGCCTAAACAACTATTGGATTCAATGGGAGATGTATGTGAGTGAGCATCTTAGATGTACATGAGCACCTTAGCATTGGGCTCTTAAATATAATAGTGATGAATTAAGAGACTGGTAGGTATTGACAGTCTCAAAATATAAAGTAATTGAAGGAATATGTTCCAACATTAAGAATTGACCAATAGTGGGTGATGGGTAAAAACAAAGGTGGAAGTTCTTGAAGGAAAAAGGAAATTACACAAATTCAATTAATTCCGTTTGAAAGGGAGTCTATGCCACTCAGGGCTTCCAGAGGCCTTCTGGACGCAGTGAGGCTCCCTGATTCTGTTTCTTTATGTCTTGAAGTCTATGCTTTCCAGCTTATTCAGCCGCATCACACTGGACCTCCCACTGAGAGATATCATTAAAATGGCAGCTCCTCCAATCTTCCACCTGAGAAATGGCCACTGAATTCACAGATTTTCATCCCCCACTGCACTCCCTCACATCCCACCGATTTCAAAGGGAGCTGTGTATCGAAGACAGATGCAAGGCTGCAGAGAGGGATGTTTAGGTTCTTATTTTTCTAAAAGCACACAGAGTTCTACAAGGATCAATATTTTTCTACATAATTTAATCAGGTGACTTGTACATAGCACAGTTATTACATGTATCAAGAAAGAATGCTTTACTGATTTATTTTATTCTTTTTATTTATTTATAATTTTACAATAAGATAGAAACATATATCATTTTTTTAAAGTTACATGGTCTATACTCTATCACTGTAATTTGGTTTTTCCCTGAATGTTAATGTGTGGGTTCCACAGCCAGTATCTCATAAGGTTTCATTTACATATGTCACAAGTAAATTCCAAAAGAACAATGTTATACACACAACATATCCATTCTTACATAATATGAGAGGCCTGGTGCACGAAATTTGTGCTCTGGGGGAGGAAGGGGTCCCAAAGCTCTGCCTGCACCCTCTCACAATCCGGGAGCCCTCGGGGGATGTCCAACTGATGGGCCTAAGCCGCGGTGGGACATCCTTAGTGCTGCCACAGAGGCGGGAGAGGCTCCCACCACAGCTGCTGTGCTCACCAGCCATGAGCCTGGCTTCTGGCACGCTGACCACCAGGGGGCAGCTCCTGCATTGTCAGCGTGCATCATAGCAACTGGTTGCTCCGCTGTTTGGTTGATTTGCATAGCCTTTTATTACATAGGATTGCTTCACCTTATGCAACAGGTGTAATTCGGAAAATTTAGTAATTATTGCATTTTACAACCCAAATCCTATCTTAAATTACCTTAATAACTTAAATGAGCTAGTATTTCAAGGACATCTAGGTTGAACCTTTGTTTAAAATAAATAATCCTGCCCTAGCTTGTTTTGCTCAGTGGACAGAGCAACTGTGATAAACTAATTCTTTAGTGCATCAATATTACCAAAATATAAAGTTTCTGTTAAATAATATTTGGAGACTAATTTTTCAAACTCCAAAGAATAGTGGTTTTGTTTTGTTTTTTTACTATGTGATGCCTCAGGGCCATTAATATCTTAATATCCACTAGGTAATGTCTAAATGAGAATATACTGGACATAAGGAGTTTCTCAGATGTACTGACCATGGAGTTCAGGTTTTCATGAGCATATGAGAGTAATGGTCCAAGGAACATCTTTTGGCTAATACTGAAGTTGATGGGCTTTAAATTATTCTCCAAAGTTCTGGTATTAGGCAGTTTCTAAAGACTGTTCCTTGGAGCCTGGAGAGTATAGAACTGTCCCTCTCGTTTCAAATCATGCCATTTTACATTTGATCTCTTTTAAGTATTAGATATCTAAAATTTTATTCGAAACAAAACATGGCTTGGCAGCTTAAAATAAACATGCAATTTACATATATTTTTTCAAAAGCATTCAATACAATTGTGTTAACTTGTCTTGGCAGTGTCAGTTTACTTTTATGCTATGTTAACTGCTAAAAGGATAGCTAAATAACTTGTTATAATATCTGTTTTATAATATAAATCCAGAGTATATCCATTTATGTATCTTCTATTAAACTAATCATCATTACTTGCCCATATGTAAGCTTAAATTTGATGTAAAGCATATCTTAACTTTAATTATAATAAGTATATTGGTCATTAAAGTTATATATATATATATATATATATATATATATATATAGTATTTCAACAATAGAGAATGCTATGCTAAATGAAATAAATCAAAGACAATTACCATGATTTCACTTATATGTAGTATCTAAAGGACAAAATAAACAAACAAGTAAAATAGAAATGGACTCACAGGTGTAGAAACAGTCTGATGGTCGCCTGAGGGAAGAGAGAAGGGAGGGCTGGGAAGGTGAAGGGTTAAGTGCAGATTGGCGGTTGCAACATAGTTACAGGGGTTCAAAGTACAGCACAGGGAATATAGTCAATCACATTGCCATAAGTAGGCATGATGCTAGGTGCGCACTTGAAATATTGAGAGGACCACTCTGTAAAGAGCAGAATTGCCTGGTCACTGTGCTGTACTCTTGAAACTAATGCAAAATAATATGGATATAAGCTATAATCAAAAATAAATAAATAAATAAACGTTCTCTAAATAAATATTATTGGAACAATTTATTATATCTTACAATTTTAATAAATGACAAATGAATCTCACTGCAAAATTTATCTGCATAGGCTACAAATGAAATATGTGAACTTATTAAAATGTGTAAAATAAATATTACTTCAAATAAAAGTTCTTTTTAATGTCTAACTGCTAATTAAAATAGAAAAACCAAACAATAATGCTCAAAATAATAGCAGGAACATGAAAAATAAAGCAACAGCATCAGACAGCACACACACTATTGTGTTTCTGTGTCACAAGACCTTACCAAAAGCCAATCCTGAGAAATTTCTAAGTAAGATAAAACCTACTTTGATTGATCAAACATAAAATTTGTGTACCTTGGTTGTGGGCACATCCCCTGTGGGAGTGTGCAGGAGGCAGCTGATCAGTGTTTCTCTCTCATCGATGTTTCTGACTATCCTTCTCCCTTCCTCTCTGTAAAAAAAATCAATAAAATATATTTAAAAAACAAAATTTGTAAAGTGATGGTAAATGACAAATGTGAATTTTTAAGTACCTGTCACTAAATACAGAAAGTGCAACTACATCATCATTTCTCTGTAAAAATACATTGGAAATAATAAATACAATGATACTTATAATGACAATGAGCCAATTAAATGCAGATGCTATATTAGCAGAATGTGAAGGTTTTAGAAACCAAAAATCTACATAAAAATAATATAAAATGACTGGATAAAAATTCATGATAAATTAAGCTTTCTTTTCCCCAATATCTGTCCTCTGATTTGTAACAAGATATTTACACTTGGTGGTCAAGCCACATCACAGCCCTAGCACTGTAGCATCACACTTAACCTATTATATAAATTTCAACATATCAGCACTCAACTGCAAGAATTGAAGAGCCACTTCTAAATCACCAACTCCATGTAACACTTTCAAATAAGCACTAGGTGGTTTGGCAGTGTGAAGGTTTGCCTTTGCTTTTGCTTTAATAAAGTGCTCAACAAAATGCTATTCGTGTAACTTACAGTCTCCAAATCGGTATGAAAGATTAGAAATTAGGTGAAATGTGTTTTTTAAATATACTTTCTTCTCCACTTCCACCAAACAAAAAGTTAGAGCCATAATCAAAATGGTTATTTATAGATCATATTAGTGTATTTCGATTAAAGCTTTATCATTTTTAAAAATCAGTGCCAAATGTTTTATAGATCTGAGGTGAATGCAAGAAAGTAATCTCCTTAGAAGCAAAGCTGGAGACTATCTTCATGACCTCTGGTACACAGGACAGAAAAGGATGAACCATAAAGAAAAAGTGATAAATTAGATAATATTACATTTAATAATTTATTTCTCATCAATAGAAACAAAAGAATAAAATAAAGCAATTCAAAGAGTTGGGAATTATATCAGAAATAAAGGGAGAGAAACAGATATCTAAAAGTGCATTTGTATCCAGAATATATAAAGAGCATCTACAAATAAATTTTAAAAAATAGAAACCCAGTTAAAATATAGAAAACTATGTTGATTAGGCAAGGTTTAAAAGGGAATAATCAAAAGGTTACTAAACATTTTAAAAGATAATCAATCATATTAGTCAACAAAGAAATGCAACTATAACTGAAATAAGTTACCACAACACATCCACCATAATCTCCATAACATCAAGGGTCGGTGAGGACATGGAGCTAGTGGAATTCCAACACACTGCTGAGACTATCAATTGGTACATCACTCTTGGGAAGCAGTTTGGAAATATCTACTAATGCTGAATACATACATTACCTAGAATCAGCTCTCCATGGATATGTACACCGAAAAGCACATCAAAAATGTTCAGAGCAGCACTATTCATAGTCATATCAAAGGGGCAACTACCGCCAGGTACAAAAACACGTATAACAATGAGAACGAATGAATCTCACATACAACACTGAGCAGAAAACGCCAGCTCACAAGAAAGGTACATTCAATAGGGTTCCATTGATATAGACTTCAAAAGCAGACATAACTGAAATTCGTCATTAGAAGCCAGGATAATATTTACATTGGAGGGTAGTAGTGACTGGTGCCTTGGGGTGCAGGCAATAATTTTTTCTCTATTTGAATATTTGTTCTACATTTACCTTATTAATAAAAAAAGCCATTCAGTAGTATACTTACTATTTATATGCATTTCTGCTATGTACATTATACTGAGTAAAATGCTTACTTTTTTTTTTTAAATAACAGTTTTGCAAAGGGTCACTAAGTGTTGCACTGGAAATAGCAGTCATTATTAGATGTTCCAATGTTAAATTTGAATATTTGAGGCATGAAGAAAGGCCCATGTAGTTGGAGAAATCCTGGACCATTTGAAGCACAAAGCCCTGTAGCTAGTTTCATGAAATACTTGGACATAATGCTTCACTAGAAGCATATATATAGGTACTGTCAGAAGTGACTAACAAGTACTACCTATGATACCAGGAGTTACCTTTGATATTTTTCTAATTTCAGCTTGCATACATCTATTTATTTTGGGGGTCAGAAATAAAATATCTTTTTTAATGTAATTTTTCTTTATGTGTTCTAACAAATTTATATGTATATACTTCATTTTCTTCCTGTGATTAAGTCAGTCCTCTGAAACATTGACTATGCCCATTTAATACCAGGGTAATTAACCTAGTTATTAATAACAGGAGCAGAACAAAGGGAGAAGCCAGCCATAATAAGCATGTCATTTGGGCAGCTTTACACTCCCCAGAAAGCTGCAGTCTATTTCCCAGAAATCGCTGGGGGAAGGAACTGGACAGGGAGGAGAATAGACAATGCATGCCCAGTAAAATTGGGATGATGTCAGGAAGGTACTCATCTGTCAGTCACATCTGGGAACAGGCCATTGGCCAGAATGGTCATGGCCACTGCAAGGGTGCAAAATTTTGGATATTTAATCCCCTAAACAAAGGAGTTTGTTCTTTCATGCTCTTCGTTCTTCCTATGCTCTTGAGGCTCTTATTGTTCAGGGCACACTCTCCTGCTCACAGCCATGTGAACCCCACACACAATGGATGATGGGACTGCAACCAGCCTGATATTAAGCTGGACCCAGCTGCAACATGGGAAAGAAACTTTGGTAAAGCTTCTAGCTTTACCAAAACCCCAGCTACACTTCTTCCCTGGGTAAAATGGGACTTTGGAAACCCGAGGATGTAATTCCACACAAATAAAAATTACTCATTCTCTGGTGCAAGACTCAGAATATTCTTTTTCTCAATATATAAGGAGCCAACGCCCAGCACCCAGTGAGGAAGAGGACATCCCAATTTCTCAGATGGCACATTTCTCTACATAGACAAAAACTTTGGGGAATGAATCCTCATGAGGCAAAACGATTTCCAAAATCAAGAATATATTTGATGTGGCTCAACTAATCCTTGTGCAGAAACATCAGTAGTTGACCTTCTCCTGCTGCTTAAGGCCTGCATTTATGTAGCTATGAATTCCTTTACAAATAGCTGTTCTGCTGGGTTTTGTCCTGTTATTTATCAGTTTCATTTCTGACCAGAAAGCAAGCATGGGGATTTAGATCAGGGTGGAGTACTTCTTCAAACTTTCTAAACTTCACTGATCCTTCCATTTTATAATTTAAGTATTCTGGATATTAAATGACCAATATTTCACTGTTTTCTGCTTTTAAATTTTCTAGGGTTTATATTTAATATGTCTTTCCCCTGTGTAAATTTTCTTTATTAACAATTAGCATAGAACCTGTACATATGGGTATAAGACAAAATGAAAGTTCTCCACAAATGCAAGCTGCAATGATATCATCATTATTTAGAAAGTATCTACTCAACATACTCTATCCCCTGAGCACTGAAAGCGAAAGCTATACTTCCATTTGGCTTTTGTTAATGGCTTTTAGTTATCGTGATTTTTGTTAACTGTATGAGAAGCTATGTGTTTTTCTTAAGAGTGGTGAGTAAAATGCAATATCCCAAACCATACATGAAAATCAACCTTATACCTGCCTCATGCTTTTTGTTACCTATGGAAAATAAATATTAGATATATGCCCTAATTTATCTCATTTAGGTATCATGGGTAGAGTTACATCTTTAAAAGGAAATCTTAGCCCTCTCTTTAAGTTTTCCTAACATGGAAAACCCTAAATTATATAGAAAAACAAATAAGTTGTGCTTGTTTCTTCCAGTAAGTGGGTAATTTGATTTCTCAGAAGGGCAGGTGGGCAAGTGCAGGAAGGAAGCGAGGCACGACTTGGTGGGAATAACCTAAGCCTTAAAGAAATTTAGAAGGTTTGGAAATTAAATAAGGTCTAAGTTGGTTGTCATTGTGAATGTCTAAACTTTTTGCCCTTCCTGGGTGAAGTGTCATAAAGTCAGGTGTGAATAGACTGTGAAATGAGTTTTTTTGGCATTCTTTAGCCAAGTGATAATCTCCTATAAATACATATGGCAGCAACCTATTTTGATTATACTAATAGATTAGTAGCATTTCTATTCTTAAATATTTACCAGAGCAATGACAAACACATAGATAGTATATTTTCCCTGTCATTCTAAAAAAGAAGATTTCTGAGTAGAAAAACGCATTGATCCTTAAAGTAGAAACTTTGATGAAGGACCTGGCGAACAGTGCAATGGTTCATAGTACTTAGATAAGACCTATAAACAAACACCTCCTCAATTCTTCCAATGAATGTAGAAACTCTTTTTTAGGGAGAATAGATATGGGTACAGCATAATTATAACTAAAGTTTTGGAAAGCCAGCTTCCTCCTCCTCAGGAAAAGACCCCAGGAAGATCTATAAAGTGAAGCAAGTTGAAAATGACATTAATTTTCATTTTAAAATCTTGGATTTTGTTTACAATTCTTCTCTTTTAGGCATGACCACCCTCTTTAATTCCATCTTCCTAATTTTGACCATTTTGAAAGCCCAACTAAAACCCCAAAATGTTCAGTGAAGTCTTCATTGGTTTGTTTAGCTCACATTGATGGCTCACTTTGATTAAGTGGTAATAGCCAGGGCCCAACAATAAAATATTTTTCAGCCTTCAATTATAAGTTTAAACATATAGGAAGGGAAAAGACTAGTTCAATAACTACTCATGTATTCACCATCCAGATTCAACAACTGGCATCTACTTTCTTTCAAACACACCTGAAGCATTCACAAGGAGGAAAATTTTCTGGGCCATAAAACAAACAAATTTTTTTAGATAACTAAAACTATAGAAAATATTACTTTACTCTAAGGAAATTAAACTAGAGACCAATAATTCAAAGATATCTGGAAAATACCAGAATGTTTTGAAAATAAACAACACAACTCTAAGTAACCCATAGGTCAAAGAAAAACTCAAAGAAGAAATGAAGTTAAATTAAACGAATTTAATACAATATATCAAAATTGCAAGATGCAGCTAAAACAGGACTTAGAAGGAAATTTAAATCAATAAATGCATATATTAGAAAAGAAGAAACATCTCAGATTATCTAAGCTTAAGAAACTAGAAAAAGATGAGCAAGTTAAACCCAAAGCAAGCAGAGAAAAATAAGTATTAAAGATACAAGCAGAGATCAACTGAAACGACCACATAAAATAATGGAAAAAATTAAGAAAAGGATTCCTAACATTAGTAAACCTCTTGCAAAAATGTCCAAAAAGTAGACACATTTATTAATATCAGTAATAAAATGCAGCCTTAAAGGTCCCTCAGACATTAACAGGACAGATAATAAGAGAATGTTATAAAAAATGTATGCCCATAAATTCAACAATACAAATGGCATGAGCTATTTTTTGTAAGACACAAAGTATTAAATTTCATACAAAAAACAAGATACCCTGAACATATGTATTAAGAAAATTGATGGTAGTTAAAATCCTTCCAAGAAAGCAAATTCTAGGTCTTAATGATATCACTAGAAAATTCTACCCAATATTTTAGAAAGAAATTATATTAATTCTACACAAACTTCTAGAATACAGTAGAGAAGGAAGCACTTCCCAATGTACTTTATAAGGCTAGCATAATCCAGATCAAGGCATTACAATAAGAAAATTCCAAACTAATCTTATTCATAAACAACCTCAAAAAAATGACAAATTGAATTCAGCATTATATTAACATATGTTACTAAAACCCCATTAAAACACCAAGATACTTTTTAAGTATTTGAAGCTTGCTGTCTGATCTCCAAAGGACTGATCAAGAAATATCATTAATTGTTGGAATTAAAACATATCCCACAAGTACTAAAATGATACAAATTAGGCTTTATGAAATGTCATGTCATTAATAAAAGAGATTAAATCCTAGGGGAAACAACAGAATAATAAACTCTGTAAGAAATCAAATCTGTAACTTAAAATCTTCCATATAAAAATTTACTTGTATGACTAAAATTTTAAAAATAATTGCAGCTTCACACAAACTCTTCCAGAGTTCAGAATAAAAGAACGAACTTTACAACTTTTGATGAGTTGAGTGCAATCTTTTCTCCTTAAACCTTTATTGGTGAAAGCATTACGTATGCCCCCTTTCTCCCTCATTGACCTCTCCCAGCCTGCTCTGGCCCCCATCCCAGGCCTCACCACCCTATTGTCTGTGTCCATGGATTACGCACATATGTATACAAATTCTTTGGTTGAACTTATCCCACTCACCTGCCCTTCCCCACCTTCCTCTGAGATTGGACAGTGTGTTCCGTGCTTCTATGTCTCTGGACCTATTTTGTTCATCACTTTATTTATAAATACTTGACAAAGACATTTAAGGAATGAAAGAAAACTGTAAGAAAATCTCTCAAACACAGATGAAAAAATCTTAAAATGTCACCAACTCAGTGAAACACTACATAAAAAGGATCATATAATACAATAAAGTATGGCTGTTTCAAGAATATAAGATTGGTCTGATATTTAAATTCAATCTGTAATTCTACACAGCAGCAGAATAAAGATGAAAAATTATAACTTTTCTCAATGGAAGTAGAAAACACCTTTAATAAAAAAATTAACACCCTTTGCTTGTCTGTGTGGCTCAGCAGTTGAGCATACACCTATGAACCAGAAGGTCACAACTCAATTTCCAGTCAAGTCTCATGCCTGGGTTGTGGGCTCAGTCCCCATTGTGGGGTGTGCAGGAGGCAGCTGATCAATGATTCTCATCATTGATGTTTCTATATCTCTCTCTCCCTTCCTCTCTGAAATCAATAAAAAATATATTTTTTACAAGTTAACAACCTTTGATAATAAAAATTTTGAAAAAGTAACCAAAATAAAAATTTCCTTATTCTGATAAAGTATCTTTCAACAAACTTATACTTAAGAGTAAAATATAGAAAGTGTTCATCCTGAAATGCAAATTAAGACCAGAGTACCACTATTACCCCTTTTGTACAACATTTTACTGATGGTGCTATTAAAATTAAGAATTACAAATAAAATATGCATATAAACTTTAGAAGTAACAAAATGCATTTATATTTAAGTAGCATAATTTTATAGTCAAGAAAGTCCACATAAATCTAGAGAACAACTATTAGAATTCATAAGAAATTTAGCAAAGTCTGTATACAAAATCAATATTAAAAATAGTTTCTATTTTTTAAATAAAAAAATTGTTTCTATATGCCACAACATATAATTAGAACATGACAATTTTTTAAAATATACAATTCAAAATAATATATATAATATTAAGTGCCAAAAAGAAATCTCAAAAATGTTTAATATCACTATAGAAGAATATATGATACATTTATGATACATTATAAAAATAATAAATAATAGAAAGATATGCCATATTCACAGATTGGAAAGCTCCATATTCTAAATGGCATATTAACCAAGGTCACTCTAATAAATAAAACAAAATAAATAAATTGAAGTAATCTAATAAAAGAGTAATATGCAAATTAGGCATCACTCCTCTATACCTAAACTATGCCCACAAGCCGAGCCATGCCCACCAGCCAATCAGAGTGGCTATATGCAAATTAATCCAGCCAAGATGGCATCTGGAACACACAGAGCTAGAGCAAACAGGAGGCTTGCTTGCCCCAGCTATGGAGGAAGCTAAACTTCCCGCCTGCCTAGGCTGGCTGTGGCCTCCACTCAAGGCAACAAAGTTTCAATTATGGAAGATAAATAAATCCCAGATACCTGCTTCCAGCCAGCCTTGTTGGGAGCTGTGCCCAGCCTGCAAACAGCCATCAGTCCCTCACCTAGGATAGCCCCACCCTCATGGGGTGAGGGTCCCTGCTGGGGGGCTTGGCAAGTTTGCAAACAGCCATCAGCCCCTCACCGAGGCTGGACAGGCACCCCAGCAGGACCCCCCCACCCTGAAGGGAATGTGGCTAGCCTGCAAACAGCCATCAGCTCCTCACCCAGGCTGACCAGGCACCCCAGCGGGACCCCCAACTGATCCAGAACATTCTTTAGGGCAAACAAGCCAGCCCCCACCCATGCACCAGGACTCTATCCTATATAATAAAAGGATAATATGCAAATTGACCCAAACAGCAGAACAATTGGGAATGACTGGTCACTATGACACACACTGACCACCAGGGGGCAGACGCTCAATGCAGGAGCTGCCCCTGGTGGTCAGCACACTCCCATAGGGGGAGCTCTGCTCAGCAACAAGCCAGGCTGATGGCTGCCAGTACAGCAGTGGTGGTGGGAGCCTCTCCTGTCTCCTCAACAGCACTAAGGATGCCCAACTGCAGCTTAGGCCTGCTCCCCGCTGGCAAGTGAACATCCCCCGAGGGCTCCAGGGCTGCCAGAGAGATGTCTGACTGCCAGCTTAGGCCCCATTGCCCGGACAGTGGGCATAAGCCAGCAGGTGAGCATCCCCTGAGAGGTCCCAGACTGTGAGAGGACACAGGCCAGCCTGAGGGACCCCCCTGAGTACACAAATTTTTGTGCACCCGGCTTCTAGTCTAAACTAATAAAAGCGAAATATTAAAATTAACCGTTTCTCTGAGACAGGGTAAGCCACGCCCACCAGCCAATCAGAGCGGCTGTATGCAAATTAGCCCAGCCAACATGGCGGCCGCCACTCACGGACCTGAGTAAACAGCCCTTTCCATTGCGGCAGGAGCGAAAGTGAAGCTGCGCCCCTCAGCTCAGCTCCGATT
>PVJC01036754.1:0-17564 GCA_004026665.1 Murina feae | reverse complement strand
CCCCAGCAGGGCTTGACAGGGTGGGACCGGATGGGTCTGGATCTAGCCCAATGAAAGGGGGCCATCCAGGTTTGGGTCTCGAGTGAGTTTGAGGTGCACATGGGTGGTTGAAGACTGGACTCTGGGTTCCATGGTGCACCCCCAACTCTGACAGGAGGAAGATTTTCATATATGTTTTACTAATTTTCTTTAATCTCTGACACTTCTATTATAGAGAAAGGGCAAATAGCAATATTAAAATACTTCCTCTAATTAATCCCCTTTTAATGTGCACGAATTTTGTGCACTGGGCCACTAGTATTAATTATATCAATACTATTTTTACTTTCTGTTTTCCCTTTATCTATTGATTAACATTTTTTTTCTTACAAATATAAGATGTTGCTTCATGTAATTTCAAATAAATAATAGTAATATTGGCCCTAACCGGTTTGGCTCAGTGGATAGAGCATCGGCCTATGGACTGAAGGGTCTGGGTTCAATTCCGGTCAAGGGCATGTACATTGGTTGCGGGCACATCTCCAGTAGGAGGTGTGCACGAGGCAGCTGATCGATGTTTCTCTCTCATCGATGTTTCTAACTTTCTATCCCTCTCCCTTCTTCTCTATAAAAAATCAATAAAATACATTAAAAAATAAAAATAATAGTAATATTGAATTAAAAATTTGTATGTCTGTTTTACTGAGACATTATTTACATATATTTGTTACATTGAATAAGAAAACAATTTTCTGTGAGAATGAGATTAAACAGGGCACAAGATCATAATGGGACATGTTCTGTTTAGAAAAATCAGCATTTACTTAAGACCTATGGTTTGGGGTCATATGCACTTTGCCTCCCATACTGAGTGGGCATTTAATTTGTAGGTTTTCTTAAAGAGGAAAGTGGGTCATCAGATAATAGAAGTTCATTTTGCACAACAGAAACTGTATATCACGATAGCATGACCCCTACCAGATTAGGGTAATAAAAACAGTAGCCCAAAAGAGGGGCTTTCCCCCTAGCTTTTAATTGTTTTAAGATTTCATTCCAAACCAATAAAAGCTATTTGCCTTTTTCTAAAAAAGAACAGAGGTGTATAACAGTAAGCATATAATTACAACACTGTCCCTTTGTTCTTCTCTTAAGTTCCTGAGTGCTCCTTTTTGCAGGCTCCTTTGATAGTGTTTTTTGTTGGTGTTGTTGTTTTTATTTTGTTTTGTTTTAATTTTTTAAAGTATTACAAATAGTAGTACATATGTCTCCTTTTTTCCAGTTGACCTTTCCCCAGTCTCTCCTACCCCCTGGCACATACTCTCACTCCCCTCCCACCTAATCTTCTCAGCCTCATTGACATGCCACCTCTTTAAGTCTTAGTATCTCTTCCTTTCCCAGATAGACTCATTTTTCCAGTACGGTGATCATATTCTCAACATCAACATCACTTGAGAACGTGCTAGAAAGGCAGATTTCTGAGGTCCACCCAAGATTTACAGAAGCAGATCTGGTGGGAGGCCCAGGAATCTGTGTTCCATAATCTCTCTGGGTGATAGTTATATGGTATACGCTGAAATTTGAGAAGCCCTGCCCTAAGTATAAGCATACAGGCCTCTTGCTGGAAACAGGCTGGTGACCCTAACATTTAATGCCTCCAGTGCCATCTTCTCCCGATGTCTTCATATTAGAACATTGAATTGCCCAATTAAAAGTATAACTGGGATGATCCACAGGTTCTTCATAGTTCACATATCTAAAACTAATCCAAAATTATTCCCTGATTCTTCCAAATAGCTCCTCTCACTGTGCTCCTTGGTCATTTTTATTTGTTTGTTTGTTTGTTTGTTTGTTATTGTTGTTTCCCTTTCTCAAGTGAGTCTCTCTTTCATATCCCACTAGCAAACCTATCAGTCAGTCTTCTGAGCAATCCATTTTGCCATACTACTACACCCCTCCATCTTTGAAGGAATAGATGCACTGGACAATTAAAGAGATGATTTAATCAAGACTATTACAATAAAGAGAATGCTCAAAGAAAAGGATGGGCGATAGGGATTGTATAGAGGCCTTTAACCTAAGAGTCCTTGTTGAGTCTCACGGGAACCCTGAGGAAGGCCTGTGTGAGGGCAGGATGGTCCTTTGTAGTTATCCATTTCCAGGGACATAGGGATATGTTTGGATTGAGATAATTTCTTGACTGCTGTCACTTTTGGGGAGCACAAGGTTCAAATAAAACTCAACATTTTCAAAGTCATTATTGTAGCACTACCAGGTTATTGTAATAGCATGCATATTGACTCCATATTTCATCCCTGCTCCCATCTTATATGTGATACACACAGAAACTAGAGTGATTGTTTGAAAGCATAAGTAAATCATCCACTAATAGCTTTCCCTCTCACACGGAAAAATATTCAAAATTCTTACCATGCCATAAACAACCACCTGCTGCCTGACCTGACCTTCTGGTACTTTCCCCTCAGTCACTGTGCTTCTCCATACTAAATTCTCCAGGCACTTTACCATGCACGATCTTTGCCCTTTGTTTTCTTACATTCTGGGAGGCTTTTAATCCACATGGCTCTTTCATTTATTTTCTTCAAATCTCTGCTCAAACATCATCTTATCACACAGGTCTTTCTAGTCACTGTATATAAAAGCGTATCACTGTGTTCCCACTCTGTGTGCTATTTTATTTCCTTTTCTTCAAGTGCTTATTACCCTCTAAATAATTTTGGAAAGAGTGTCTATTTACTGACCTTCCCTCCCCAACTTGAACATGATTCTATGAAGGCAGGGACTTTTATTTGTCTATTACTTATCTCTAGAAACTTGACTAGTGATTTTAGCTTGCAGGCTCAGTCATTATTTGAGTAAAATAAAGGAAGATTATTAACCGATGCCAATTCACCAGTAAATTGTGTTGAGGCAGAAAGATATATGATAAATCAAGTCTTATAAAAAATATTAGAGGCCCCAAATTAGAGGTGCACAAATTCATACACATTGAAAGGAAATTAATTAGAAGAAATATTTTAATATCGCTATTCACCCTTTCTCTATAATAGAACTGTCAACCAAATTCATGATAGACAATGACAGATGGAAACACACCTGTGCGAATGGCGCCAGTGAGAACTTTATATGTATCACAGATGCGCAAGTCAACTTAGCCTTTAATATATATACACTAGGGGCCCGGTGCACAAAAATTTGTGCACTCGGCAGGGGGTGGGGGGGTACTTAATCCCTGCCTGTGCTCTCTCACAGTTTGGGACCCTGGAATCCACTGGGGCACACAGCACACACGGAGGGCACACCTCCCTGTGTGCTGTGTGCCCCGCACCAATTTCCAGGCCTCAGACTCAGGGGCGGAGCTGGCTCGGATCCTCCACCTCCCCCCACCCCCAGGCTGCCCAGCCGCCTGGAATCCATGGGGGGGGGGGAGCACGGGCACTCAGGGAGGCTATCCTTCCCTGAGTGCCCGTACCCCCACCCCATCACAGATCTACTTCCAGGCTGCAGGGCAGCCTTGGGGCCTGGGCTGGCTTGCTCCCCCAGGCCCCCGCTGCCCTGCCGCCTGAAATCGATCATGGGAGCACAGGTACACACGCCTCTGTGCCGGAACCCCCACGATCACGGATCTACTTCCAGCTGCAGGGCAGCCTGGGGGCCTGGGCTGGCTTGCTCCCCCAGGCCCCGGCTGCCCTGCCGCCTGAAACCGATTGCGGAGGCTCGGGCACTCACGGAGGCGTGTGTGCCCAAGCCCCCATGATCACGGACCTACTTCCAGACTGCTTTCTGCCTGGAGGTGTGGGGCTGCCAGGGGTCGCTCCTCTGGCCCCCCTACCTGTGTGGCCTTCAGGAAGGCAACAGATGGCGGCAGCAGACACCTGGAGGCTGCCTCCGGGTGTCTGCTGCCACCATCTTGGCTGGGCTAATTTGCATACAGCCGCTCTGATTGGCTGGTGGGCATGGCTTACCCCGTCCCAGAGAAACAGTTAATTTTACTATTTCGCTTTTATTAGTTTAGATAGATAAATTTGCTTAATTAGACCTGCTTTCTGATTCAGCTAAACATTTTCTAGCCAAGTGAAGCATGCTAACTTCTCTTTCACATAATTATCAGCAACATAGCAGTAAATATCAACATGAAGCAGATTATTATTGTAGATCATGCAGGGAGAACAATGGGTAAAATATTTAACTGTAGCAGTGTTTGACTATATTCTGCACAGTGAGAAAACCTGAAGTCATTTTCAAGGTCCACCATTTCTTACTTCTTTTCTAAACTTTCTAAATTTATGTTTTCCAGCTAATGAAAAGAAAATAGGATTCCACCAAGTCTCCTATCTTCCTACTCCAGGACTCCTGTGAGGATCAAATGAGATGAGGCATGGGAAAATGCTTCACAGACATTAGGTTAAAGTGTAAATGATTGGAGCTGGCTGTAAAGTAAATCATGTTCCTGGGCTGAAGAAACTCTAAGAAGATGAGTCACAAGGGAGAGAAAGCCAGGCATTGCTATGTGACTTTATTACCTGGAGCTCAGAGCCGCTGTTTCCGGGCTGGGCTAGGGGCTGCATTTTGTGATATAGGGTCTTGGCAGCGTAGGCTGTGATTTGGTGGGCTGTGCTCCAGGATGGTCGTAGAGCCTGTGTTCCACTTGGGGGAAGCAGAGTGTTGCTTTGTCGGTGCCAGTTCTGTGGTGCCGTTTCTTTGTAAATGGCCAGTGTGTATCACAGCAGCTCCTATGTTGAGCATCTGCCCCCTGGTGGTCAGTGCACATCATAGTGACCAGTGGGACAGTTGGAGGAAAACTTAACATATTTGCCTTTTATATATATGGACATGTAGAAGTGGTAGGAAAAATTAAAAAGCAATTATATGTTCATAAATAGCTATATGCCAATGGATACATAGTAAAAGCATACTCAAAACTTTAAAATAAGAATTAAATATAATTTACCTTTAATCTAAGCCTTTATCATTAGTTTTCCATATTCTGTATTTCTTGATTTATGTGCAGCAAAGAAAAAAGAGCAAATAGACAGCACTGAGGAAAAATAATGAGAAGCAAGGGGATACAAAATACACATAGACACCTACACATGGAAAAAAATGAAATAGTTCAGTGTCAATAATGGAATAAGAAATAATTGTTAAGCACCTACTATATGCCAATTCTTTCTTTCAAATAAACTAAAATCCATTGGGATTGGAGAATTCAAATAATAATCAGAAAAGAGGGAAAGTAACTATCCTAAGTACAATTGAAATTCATGGTATATATAAAAATATGAACCAAGATCCCAACTTAATTAAACGACTAACTTTTCAGGCTGAAATACATTGCATGCACATTGAAAGGAAATTTAGAAGTTTATATCTAGTACAATGTCTTACACATAGCAGAGGATTGTATTAAATTTTGATAAATTTTAGGGAAATACAATGGCTTTCTATCATATCCAAGAAAGTATAGAGAATAGAAGGTTTGTTGAAATATTGACACAATTCTGAATTGCATTATCAAATAGAAGGATTATAAACATTCAGAAACAGTTATTACTGGGAATCAGATTTTAATTTATAATAACAATTCCAATAAACCATTTTTTTTCTTTTTAATTATTAATTAATAGCCTTTGGAGCACTACTGTACACACACACAAACACACACACACACTTATTCGTTATGATTAGCCCCTTTATATTAATGTTATCTCTTGTAGCTTAACCTGGAGAAGTGCGATGGAATCTCTGCTCATGTTCATGATACTAAATTATAGAAACTTGAATCTTGTCAGTGACAAAATAAATATATAAATTCCATCGAGATAGTGGATGAACTCTATATCTAAAGAGTATAAATTCAATAGCAATGTGGCTTAAACTTAGAAAAATATACCACTGAATTTTATATTCATAAATTTACTATTTAGCACCTTTATTAAAAATGTAATATCAATGATAGCTTCAAAGAAACAAAAGCATAGCTAAGATAAATATGTAATGTACACTTAGCCAACATGCTGATGACAATAAAGCTAGCAAATACCTGCTAATATGATACGGTAGGTTCAAGTTTTAAGTGTATATCAGCATACTAGACATAGCTTAAAACTGATGACATCTATGTTTTAAAAAATTATATATTTATACTTTTGGAAACAGATTGAATATATTGTATTCTACTCAGTCTGTTATTTTTCCTTTGAATATTAAAAAGAATGTAATATTCAGTTACTTATTGGTACACTAATAGCTTCATACTAGGGACCCAGTCCTCGAAATTGTGCACCTTGAAAGGAATTGTGGGCCATGAGGTTGTGGGCACAGGGGTGGCTCGCAACCCATCCTCCACACCCCCATCCAACCCCTCACGCCACCTGTCCCCTGTCTATTGGCAGCCCACTCCTGCCACCACCACTCCCACACCCCACTGGTATCTGCTGATGGGATTGGGGCCAGCACCAGCAAGGGGTGTGAGAGGCAGCTGCCGTCCCGATTGCCCCTCAGGAGCAGGGGGAGGTGCTGGCACTGGCAGCAGGTGCAAGCGCTAGGTGGGACTGTGGTGTGCAGAAGCAAACAATTTTCAATAACCATGAGAGGCTCACCCAGATGACAGCGACTGGCGCCCTGCCTTGGTCTAGTGCGCCCGCTCACCTGCTCCATCATCCTGCCGCAGCCGACACCCACCATGTTCCACGCTCTACCCACTGCTGCCAACACCTGCCATGTTCCACACTCTGCCGCCTGCTGCCAATGCCTGCCATGTCATAGCAATCAGTTGTTTGGTTGTTCCCTTGTTCTGCCATCCAGTCTATTTGCATATTAGGGTTTTATATATGTAGATTTAATATTTTAAAATGTAATCATGCATTTTTTAAATAAATACCATGTATAGTAGTACTTTGCACCAAATATGTGCCTTTCTTCCTGAAATAACTACTGTACAAAAACTTATTATAATAAAATATATGCACACCTACAAAGCACTACTAATTATTATTTTTTAAAAAAAATATACTGTAGAGGCTTTCTGTTCTCCATTGTATGTTTTTGGCTTCTTTGCTGAAAACTATTTGCCCATAAGCATGTGGGTTCATTTCTGGGTTCTCAATTCTGTTCCTTTGGTGTGTCCTATTTTTGTTTGCTTATTTAAAATGCCATGCTGATTTGACTATTGTTGCTTTGTACTATAATTTGAATTCAGGGAGTATGATACCTGAGGATTGCTTTTATTGATTTTCCCTGGTTCCATCAAATCTCCATCACTGTGCAATATTGTTGACAGCAATTTTAAGGCAGAAGTTCCTGATTTACTGTGATTATTCTTCATTCCAAGTAGCCATCAAACCATCATCTTAATAGTCTGAATTTTGAACAATGTCTCAGGAGAACTTCATCTGAAACCCAAAGCTTAGCTATCTTGTTTCCTGGAACCCGATCATTTATGAGAAGATCTTCCACAAAGTTTCTACCAAAGACTTGCAAACCATTCAGGTGCAAGAACAGTGTTACCAATAATAACCAATGGGGTTTTGCAATGTTCCAGGTTGCTTGTATCTAGGTTGTTATGCAGAAGTTCAAATACCTGTGTGTCTCTTTATTAGAAAACATTGCATGGCTATAATGAATAGCATTGTTTGGCTTAATAGAGGGATATCCTTTTTTAAGATTTGTGATGTATGACAGTAAACAGAGCTCTCATCCGTTGATCAGAGCTCCAGTTTCATTCCTTTGCAACAGCCTGGGCTCTACTCTGTCCCCTACCAATGGTCCACCACCCACAGTGCACGGCCTCCCAGGGCCTGGCTGGGGCCTGACTGCATGGGAACTGGCTGCTGGTGGGGCTGGCAGCCAGTTCCGACCAGGTTGGGTTAAGTTTATAGCTGGTAACCACAGTCTGAAGGCAGAACTGGTGGGAAGTAGATGATGACATCAATTTTTATACAAAACGTGAAGTATGGTTTAGAAATATGTATTTGAATTATAATCCTGGTGCAAAAGTCCAGTGTGTCTAAGGATACCACTAGATGAGGAATACCTAAAGCCTTAAGTATCTTAGTCTTCTTTTTGATTCTTTAAATCCCCTTTAAAATATACCACAATATTTTTGTACAGAATAGGTATTCCTTAAATATTAATTGTGAAAAAAAGTCATAGTAACAGATTTAGAGCCCAGATCAAATAACATGCTAACCCTAACTGGTTTGGCTCAGTGGATAGAGCATTGGCCTGCAGACTAAAGGGTCCTGGGTGCAATTCTAGTCAAGAGCACATGCCCGTGTTGTGGGCTAGACCCCTAGTAGGAGGCGGGAAGGAGAGAGTCAACTAGTGATTCTCTCTCATCACTGATGTTTCTATATCTCTCTTCCTCCCCCTTCCATTCTGAAATCAATAAAATATATTTTTAAAAAAGAACATGCTAATATCCATGATGAGTAAACATTTCAATGCCACATCTATACTAATAAAAGGATAATATGCTAA
Organism: Murina feae; assembly: GCA_004026665.1. Lineage (NCBI taxonomy): Eukaryota > Metazoa > Chordata > Mammalia > Chiroptera > Vespertilionidae > Murina > Murina feae. The sequence continues at coordinate 9,086 of PVJC01036754.1, read as the reverse complement.
TTAGATCAGGAGACCTTTCAGGAGACCTTCTGGATGTCTTTCCAAAAAAGCCATTGTGGCGGGGCCAAGGCAGAGATGGTTAGAGGTGATCAGGCCAGCAGGAGGGAGCAGTTCAAGGTGAACAGGCCAGCAGTGGGGGGAGGTTGGGGGCAATAAGGCAGAGGGGCAGTTAGGTTTGATCAGGCTGGAAAGGGTAGTAGTTGGGGGTGATCAGGCCGGGAGGCAGAGTAGTTAGGAGCGTCAGGCAAGCAGGCAGCTGAGCGGTTAGGAATTAGCGGTCCTGGATTGCAAAAGGGATGTCTGACTGCCAGTTTAGGCCTGATCCCACAGGGGTCCCAGATTGGAGAGTGTGCAGGCCAGGTTGAGAGACACCCCCCTTTTGTGCGCAGATTTCATGCACCGGGCCACTAGACCTATATAATAAAAGCCTAATATGCTGTGTTTGGTTATCCAGTGGGCTGTTCAACAAATCAAAGCATAATATGTTAATGCTATACTAAGATCGCTCAACTGCTCACTATGACGTGCACTGACCACCAGGGGGCAGAAAGTTGACTGATTGACTAGTTGCTATTATGTGCACTGACCATAGGGAACAGATGCTCTGATGAGTAGGTTAGCTTGCTGCTGGGGTCCAGCGGATTGGGAATGAGCGAGACAGGCCAGACATGCACTGGAGCCCTCCTGCAGTCCCACCCCTGCTGGCTAACCTCCTGCATCCCTCCCTGGCCCTGATTATGCATCAGCAGGGTCCCTCAGGCTGGTATGTACCCTCTCGCAACCCAGGACCCCTTAGGGGTGTTGGAGAGCCAGTTTCAGCCCCATGGCAGAAATACTTGTTGCTGTGACACACACTGGCCACCAATGGGCAGCTGTTCAATGTAGGAGCTGCCCCTGGTGGTCAGTGAGCTCCTACAGGAGGAGCACTGCTCAACCAGAAGCTGGGCTCATGGCTGGGCAGCATAGAGGCAGTGGTAGAAGCCTTTCTCGCCTGTGTGGCAGCACTAAGGATGTCAGTTAGACATCCACTGAGGCCTCCTGCACTGCAAGAGGGTGCACCGAGCCTCTAGTTTAATAATGATGATAAACTAAACTTTATAAAGAAAATGAGTGCCAACATTATGAAGAATGTGAAAATAATGTATTTTAAAAACCCTAAAAGGAGGAATCTTTAGACTAGAAACACACAAAAAACAAAAACAACAAAATCTAACTAATCTAATAAAAGAGAAACATGAAAATTATAGCTGTCACTCTGCTATACCCCAAGCCACACCTACCAGCCAATCAGAGTGACTATATGCAAATTAACCCAACCAAGATGGCGACCAGCGGCCACAGAGCTGGAGCAAGTAGGAGGCTCAGTTTCCCCGGAAATGGAGGAAGCCAAGCTTCCTGCCTGCCCTGGCCAGCTGTGGCCTCCACTCAAGGAAACAAAGTTTCAATTATAGAAGATAAATAAGCCCTAGATACCTGCTTCCAACCAGCCTTGCTGGGAGCTTGGGTTGCTGGGGTTGGTGGCCAGCCTGCAAACAGCCCCTCACCCAGGATGGCCACACCCTCATGGAGTGAGTGTCCCTGCTGAGGGGCTTGTCCAGCCTGCAAAGAGCCATCAGCCCCTCACGTAAACTGACCAAGCACTCCAGTGAAAACCCCCACCCTGAAGGGCAGTGGCCAGCCTGCAAACAGCCATCAGCCACTCACCCAGGCTGGCCAAGCACCCCAGTGGGATCCCCCACCCTAATCCAGGACACTCTTCAGGGCAAACCAGCCAGCCCCACCCATGCACCAGGCCTCTATCCTATATAATAAAAGGGTAATATGCAAATTGACCCTAACAGCAGAACCACTGGGAATGACTGGTCACTATGTCACACACTGACTACCAGGGGGCAGATGCTCAATGCAGGAGCTGCCCCCTGGTGGTCAGTGTGCTCCCACAGGGGGAGCTCTGCTCAGACACATGCCAGGCTGCCAGCTGCCAGTACAGCGGTGGTGGCAGGAGACTCTCCTGCCTCCTCAGCAGCACTAAGGATGTCTGACTGCAGCTTAGGCCTGCTCCCCGCTGGCAAGTGGACATCCCCTAGGGCTCCTGGGCTGCCATAGGGATGTCTGACTGCCAGTTTAGGCTCAATACCCCAGGGAGCAAGCCTGAGCCAGCAGGTAGACATACCCTGAGGGATCTCAGACTGTGAGAGGGCAGTCTGGGCTGGGCTGAGGGACCCCCCTCTAGTATATATATAAAGCCAGTGAACAGAACGCTGTAATGACTGGAATGACCAATGGCCAGTATCTATGACACCCACTGCAGCCAGTGAACCAGCCTATCTGAGAGTGAGGCTGGTCAGCTAGTCTCCTGTGGTCCCTCCCCCTGGCCATTTACAGCTCTGATTGGATTCTCTCACCCAAATCAAGGGCGAGGTGGCCAGTCAACACCCCCTCACCCCTTATCCCTGGCCATCCCTGCCCTTGATGGGCTCTCTACCACCCAGATGGCTGGCAGCTCCTCCCTGACTCTGGCCTCACCCCGATCATCCCCCTACCCCAATAGAGGGTGGGGTTGGTCAGCCAAACTCCTGTAGCTCCCCCCCCCCCAGTCAGCTCAATCCCTGATCAGCCGCCCCCACCCCATTTGGGGCAGGGAAGGCCAGCCCACCATCCACCGGCTCTCGCCACAGCTGGCCCCACCCCTGATCAGTGCCCATCACCCAGTCAGCCCACCGCTCCTTCCCTCAGCCAGCTCTGTCCCTGATCGTCCTTCCCCATACCAACCATGGGTGGGGCTAGCCTGCCAACCTTCCATGGCCTCTCCCCTGGCCACTGACCATTGATCAGACCCCCACCCCATTTGGAGATGGGGCTGGCTGGCCCACTGCCCACAGCTCCTCCTACAGCCAGCCCTACCCCAATCAGGGGCAGGGTCCACTAGCCAATAGCCTGAAGTCCCTCCCCCCAGTTGGCCTGGCCCTGATTGGTCCCTGATTGGGGTGGGACTGTCCAGACCCCACCCATGTATGAATTCATGCACTGGGCCTCTAGTAAAACAAATAAACAAAAATCTGTCATGTGGAAGAGAGATTAGATTTATTCTATTTCCTTTCAAATGGCAAAATATGATTAATTTCTGACCATTAGAATGACACTACATAGAACTGTCTGCTTTTTAATGTAGAAAGTCATATCACTTGAAAAAAATCAGAAGCAAAAAATTATATTCTGTCATTTTAGAGAGGCTATTCCATTAGGTTGGGGATTGTGCTAGATGGCCTGCAAAATTATTTTCAATTTTATTATTTTACTAGTGGTCCAGTGCATGAAATTCATGCATGAAGTGGGGGGGGGGAGGGGGCATGGTGGTTGTGTCCCTCAGACCAACCTGCACCCTTTCCAATCTGGGACCACTTGAGGGATGTCTGACTGCCCATTTAGGCCCAATCCCACTGTGGGATTGGGCCTAAATGGGTAGTCGGACATACCTTTCACAATCCACAATTGCTGGCTCCCAACTTCTCATCCGCCAATTGCCCCTAACCACTGCCCTTCCAGCCTGATCAATGCCTAACTGCTCCTGTGCTGGCCTGATTGCCCCTAACTGCCCTCCCCCTGCCAGGATGGTCCCCCCAACTGTCCTCCCCTGCAGGCCTGGGTCCCCCCCAACTGTCCTCCCCTTCAGGTCTGGATCACCCCCAACTGTCCTCCCCTGCAGGCCTGAGTCCCCCGCAACTGCCCTCCTTTGCTGGCCATCTTGTGGTGGCCATCTTTGACAACATGGGGGCAGCCATCTTATGATGGTCAATTTGCATATTACTCTTTTATTAGATAGGATAATTATATTAGTCTTAATTGTTGCGAAACTGAAGTACTAAGACACTGAGAAAGGAGACTCTTGAAGCTGTTTGGATCTTAGAAGCTTCTTTAATAATTTTTAATCTTGATATTTTCACCTACAATATAATTAACCCCTTTATTCTAATGCTACCACATATCTTTTATTACCTTTAAAACCCTGAGGAACCTAGTGAAGTGGGAAGGAATACCTCTATTCATGTTCTTGGGAACAGATCATAGAAACTTGAATTATGGAAATGATATAATAATAAAAATTCTACTAATAATATATGTGCATTACATTTTAATTGTTAATATGTCTTCACTTAAAAAAAAACACCCTTCTAATAGCAGTGGTAGTACTGTATGGTAGCATACTAACTTCACATATTAATTGTTCCTGGATTCATTTTTACCCTTTTTCTTTCATATAATGAACTATAATATATGCTCTCAGAAAACTTAAAATCCTCCTACACTTCCTTTGATGAGAATAGAAGAGAAAAACTACTAATTTTCTTTGAAGCTAATTTTTGTTTCACCCCTAGATGCTAAAGCAAACTGCTGAGATATTTTGAAGATTTTCCAGGTTATGCTATGAGTGTTTTAAAAAGTAACAATTGAAAGTTCAAAATTAAAACAATTTGAAAGGGAAAAGATTAGCAGTTTGACTTCAGTGAAACTGCTTAGAATCACAATTGGCAGTTTTAGAGATGTTTAATATAATTATTAAACTTTGCAAACTATATGGCTTAATTTTTTTTATCTTCTGCTCCAGGAAATATATTTATACATGAACTAAACTTCTGTAATAATGTATTTATAGAACAGTAGTCACTCATTCATTTATTGCATTTATCCTGAGTGCTGCTCCATGCCAGTGATTGCTTTGGCATGGGAGGTAAAACCATGAACATTATATTAGGAATAATAGAATATGAACAGATCCAAATGCAAATGCATAGAACATTTGGTAAAACCAAGAAGGTCAATTTGGTTGGAGCACAGAATGTGGGTTGGAGGCAAGTATTGGAAATTAGACTGGTGCAGTGAGCTGGGACAAAATTATGAGTAAAATAGGAAGCTATAAAGTTTAGAGATGAAAGGATTTTAATCAACAGTGTAATATGATTTCCATGTAAGAAAGGTCACTGTATAAAATAACTCAAATTGGAAGCTTGCATGTGCTACGAGATAAGGAGTTTGATGATCTCAACTCTATGAAGGAGGAAATGTAGAGAGATGAAGGAAAGAATACATTGATGTGTGTGAGGCAAAGAAAAAATAAAGAGGCCAGAATCGAAATCCAGGGTAAAGATAATGCCCTCCTGTTTAGGAGGGGGAAACCTTTCTTTCCTTCTAGAGTCTTTAGCTGACTGAATTGACATAAGATAGATTAATAGCTAAAAACAAATTTAATATCATATGCACAGGAGCTCCTGAAAAAAAAAATTAAACTACAAAGCAGTCAGGAAATTAAGGCTTATATATTCCAGCATGAGCTAAGAAGTGGGTAGGGCTTCAAAGAGAAGGAAGTTAATTCATAGCAAGATGCAAAAAGCAAATGTCCAATAAATAAATGCTTCCTATGCCATGCAGATAAGTCTTCTGCTATAAAATTTATCTCTGGTAATAGCTCTCTTCCTGATGCAGGCCTGCTTTCAAAATTCTTTTAGGCAATTAAGAAAGAGGTTAAAAGCTTTTCCTGCATGACCAGGTAGCTCACTTGGTTGGAGTGCTATCCCTGATATGCCAGGGTTGTGGGTTCAATCTCTGGTCAGGGCACATACAAGAATCAACCAAGGAGTGCATGAATAACTGGAATAGGAGATTTTTCTCTCTCCCTCTCTCCTAATCCTTTTCTAAAATCAGTAAAAAAAAAAAGTGGTTTAAAAATATAAATAAAATAAAAGAGTTTCCTAAGTCGGCTGTGTTTTAATTGCCTGTAATTTAAAACAATCAATATTCCAAAGTGACACATTTGGGGGGAGGGCATCTTTTGCTCCCCTCACCTGGATCAGGGAATGAAGTAGAAGGGAAAGAGGTAGTGGAGATAAGTCAGTAATTTAGAACAGCAAAATTCAATAGAAATATGATGCAAGTTGTTTAAATAATTTTACATTTTCTTGTAGCTACATTAAAAATTGAAAAAGAAGCCCTAACTGGTTTGGCTTGGTGGATAGACCGTCAGCCTGTGGACTGAAAGGTCCCAGGTTCGATTCAGGTGAAGGGCATGTACCTTGGTTGCTGGCACATCCCCAGTAGGGGGTGCACAGGAGGCAGCTAATTGATGTTTCTCTCTCATCGATGTTTCTAACTCTCTATCCTTCTCCCTTCCTCTCTGCAAAAAATCAGTAAAATATATTTTTTAAAAAAATTGAAAAAGAAGCCCTAGCTGGTTTTGCTCAGTGGATAGAGCATCAGTTTGTGGACTGAAGGGTCCCAGGTTCAGTTCTGGTGGAGGGCGTATGTCCAGGCTGTGGGCTTGATCCCCAGTAGGGGACATGCAGGATACAGGCAATCAATAATGCTCTCTCATCCTTGGTGTTTCGATCTCTCTCCCTCTACTTTTCTCTCTAAAATCAGTAAAAAAATATTAAAACAAAACAAATAAAAAAAACAAATGGTATTCCAGGAGCAATCCTTGAATATTTAGGGACTCCACTAACATTGCAGCCCCCAATGGATATCTTAGTCTTATGCTTGTCTAAACTCAGCCTCTCTAGCTCACCAAAATTACCTTTTAAATGTTCCTACCAGTTGATGTTTCCTGTGGCATTTGCCATCTGAACAGATCTTGGCTGTGTTCCTGTGAATGCACCTGTCTCTCCAGGTTTCAGGAAGACATTTGCCCTGTGACCTCAGTTTCAATGGGCCTAAGGTAAGTCGTTTCTTTCAGTTTGTCAAACTATTTTTTGTTATAAGTATGGGTGGACACATTCTGCACTCTTGACATGTTGGAACTGAAACTAGTACCTCTGTTCATTCAGTTTTCATTTGCCCCCTGTTTAATTCAACTGTTTCCTGAGGTTGCTCTTTCTAAATGATCATTTAACGTTGGGTTCAGCAGGAGGCTTTGTATTTCCATATATACTATCTGTTTAACATTTTACTTTCTTTACAATATTTCTATCAAAATCCCATATCTATTTCCAACGCATGCACTTTCTAAAACTTAGGGCTTCAAAGAAAAGGAAGCTAGTATCTAGTGTCCTTTTATTCTGACCACAGTTTGCTGGGAAATCAGCCTTTATTCCCTAAATTCTTTTTTCTGGTGAAATTTCTCATTGCTGCTTCATGTCTCACTGCCTATAAATCTAATCTTACGAGTAACTTAGATAAGTAACCGATTTGATCAAGTCATTATTTATTTAAGCTAAACTCAATTCAATCAATAAGTTTAAAATCATATATGTTTGTATGTTCTACAGTCAATGCACATTCTAATGGCTTCTAAACAATATAATGATGAGTATTCAAATTTCAGCTTCTAATTAAATAAATTCTCATCTCTGTACTCTAGCAAGCATAAACCCAAACATGTTGAGAAATTGTGTAAATTGTCTAAAAGAGAGGATAGGTGAAATCTTTTTTATTTCAGTCTTTTGAAGATCAAGATTACTATTGAGCCAATTTCCTTCTTATAATTTAGGAAATATCTTGTAGTTATATAATATCCAAAGGCATTGTTTGTTACCTTTTTATGTGAAAAATTTTAGATTAATTTTGCTGACTTAATCCATGAACACAAGCATACTTGCTAATATTTGGCTGCTTCTTTGTATTCTGTAGTCTTCAAATAACTTTCAAAATTGTGTTAGTGTTGTGACTTCTGTGTCAATGAGGGTTTGCTTTCCTACCCTCTGGTCTCGCTAAGTGTGGTTGTATAATATGTGGGAGGAAGTTGCAATGTTGAGTTCACAGTTTATTCAAAACACCCAATCTAGATAGCTAACTAACAGTTATTTCAATTATTTCTTAGTTTGGATATCTCAAGCAGCTGCCCAACTGACTCACCCTGCTCTCAGATGATGGTCAACAAAGCTATCTGGAATGCAAATTATTCAACATTAAAGTTCTTTATGAGAAAAATTAGAGCGGTTATTTCTTTCTTTTAAACACTAAGGACAATCAACATTTTAATTTATACTTTTCAGTGTTTCAGATGTATGTAGTTGTGTTTTACTGTTGATGTACTCTGGCTTTATATGTAAGTGCATGATCTCTCCATTGTACAGGATGAGCAATAACTTTCTACCCCAAACTTTAAAGTATGTTAATTTTTTTCTGCCCTCATCTCACTATTCAAATTTCAGATAAATTAAATGTAAACTGCTATTTTCATTGTATTAATTTAATTTTATAAAAGTTGTTACATAATAGTGAATGAATGAGGACAAGCAGATATCAACATGGTTTCATATACAGTAGAAACTAGCTTTAAACAATTTGATAAAACCAAAGCACAAGACATACTTTCATTTTCATTAAAGGAATTTATTATTTTCTATTTAAATGCATAGGCATCATTAAAATTAAACAGTAGACAGGCAGGGCAGCCTATGGAAACATTTTGAGCTCTGAAACCCAATAAGTTACCACAGTGCTAGGTTATTGGCAAATAAATCATGTCAAGAAAGTTAAATCCCACTTGCAGTTAAATATGAAATGGCTGTTTATTTAAAGTTTTACCTGTCTGCTCTCCTACAACTAACAGGAAGGGTAGAACTCCTCTCTTTGGTAGTCATGCACAATTTGCATTTTATTTTTAAAGAATTTGCAGTAGCTTTATGACAAAATATTGAAAAAAAGATACTTGAAAGATTATGTCAAAATAGCTTTATTTTTACAGATGAAAGGACATAGCAATAAGGAGGTGGTAATGATTGCCCCACATTTTTTCCCCCCAGGATTTATTTATTTATTTATTTATTTATTTATTTATTTATTTATTTTTAATTTATCTTTATTGTTCAGATTATTACAGTTGTTCCTCTTTTTCCCCCATAGCTCCCCTCCTCCCAGTTCCCACCTCACCTTCTGTCCTTGCCCCCCCCCCGTCCTCATCCATAGGTGTACGATTATTGTCCATTCTCTTCATGCACCCCCAACACCCTTAACCCCCCAAAATTGTCAGTCCACTCCCTTTCTATGCCTCTGATTCTATTCTCCAGTTTATTCTGTTCATCAGATTTTTTATTCACTTGATTCTTAGATTCACTTGTTGATAGATATGTATTTGTTGTTCATAATTTTTA
>PVJC01036753.1:0-17560 GCA_004026665.1 Murina feae | reverse complement strand
TGCGTGCGCCTCCGTACCTCTGTACTTTGCTTCCGCCACTCCTCTGAGTCTCAGACTCTTCTCTAGTTGTAGGATTTTCACTCAGCCAGCCGTCCTGTGGGTGCGAGTGGTGTCCGTGTGTTCTTTTCGTGGTTTTTCTGAAATAGTTGTTCACAGCTGCATATACGGTGTCTACCCTATGCCGCCATCTTGTTTCTCCTCTATTTTATTAATTTTAAAATAGCAATACATCTGCCCTGCGCCTGTAGCTCAGTTGGTAAGCCAAAAGGTTGCAGGTTTGATCCCTGATCAGGGCACATACGAACATATGTGACACAACCAATCAATGTTTCTCTCTCTCTCTCTCTCTCTCTCTCAAGCCACACACATATATCCTCCTCCCTTCCTCTCTCTAAAATCAATAAAACATCCTTGGATGAGGATTAAAAAACAATAAAAATAGCAATTCATCTATCATATTAAGATAAATAGCATATTTTAATGAAAAATAACTTTTGAAAAGAAAAATATAGTTAGGAGTGACATTGTTTTATATTTTTGCAAATCTCTTTAATGTCTAACATAATAGAAGACAATTTCATTCTCCTACCTGCTTCTGCATTCAGTCTGTTGCAATATGTTGTTTTGTTTGAAGTATAAGAAGAAAGTCTGGCCTCATAAATATATGGTCAGAAAAGGGAAGAGTATTTTTAAAACTTTTTTTTCAGATAACTGCAGATATTCTTTTTTGATATTACAGCAAAACTCAGCAAATTGTCATTTCTTACTCAGCAAGTTGTAGTTTTATGTGTAATGTGGAATCAGAAATCATCTCTGCTCTATTAAAATCCATCTATCTTGTACTTTGGATGCATGATATTGAACCTACCACACACATTTAGTCATTTGGAAAATGTTGGTTTACTAACTTATACAGATCTTCCAAATCTTGACATATTTTATTATGTAATATCTAAAAATACATTCATTAATATCACCAAAGTCTGTAAATATTGGGAAGCTCTCAAATTCATGGTGGCAGATCTGGCCGGTGGTTAGAGTGTCAACTCACACACCCAAAGGGTTGCAGGTTCGATCCCAGGTCCTGGTCAGGTCACATGTAGGAGGCAACCAACCAATGAGTCTCGCACATTGACCTTACTCCCTTTCTCTCTCCCTCCCGTCCACTCTCTCTAAAAATCAAGGGGAAAAAATACCCTCTGGCAAGGATTAACAAAAAAATCAAAAACTCATGGTGGCAGATAGATGCAAGGTTTTCTGGAATCGGTCGTTACTTTACCTCTTTGATTTCTGATTTTGTTTATTTGGGTCCTCTCTTTTAGCTTCTTGGTGAGCCTAGCTAGAGGTTCATCAATCTTGTTTATCCTTTCAAAGAACCACCTCTTGGTTTTGTTAATCTTTTGTTTTTTGGGTTTTTGGGTTTTTTTGGTCTCTGTCATTTATTTCCGCTCTGATATTTATTATTTCCTTCCTTCTGCTTATGCTGGGCTTTTCTTATTGCTCTCTTTCTAACTCTTTGAGATGTAGGGTTAGATCATTTATTACCATTCTTTCTTGTTTTTTGAGGTAGGCCTGTAGAGCTATGAACTTCCTTCTCAAGACTGCTTTCACTTTGTCCCATAGATTTTGTATTGTTCTGTTTTCATGGTCGTTTGTTGCCATGATGCTTTTTATTTCTTCTTTGATCTCTGATAACCCAGTCATTGTTTAATAACATACTATTTAGCCTCCAGGTGTTTGATTTTTCTTCATTGTTTTTATTGGAGTTGATTTCTACTTTATGCCATTGTGATCTGAGAAGATGCTTGATACAATTTCTATCTTCTTGGATTTGAAGAAACTTTGCCTGTATGCCACTATGTATTTTTTCTTTGAAAATGACTCATGTGCACTTGATAAGAATGTATATTCTGTGGCTTTGGGGTGAAATATTCTGAAGATATCAATTAATTGCATCTGATCTAGTGAGTCATTTAGGATTGATGTTTCTTTGCTGATTTTTTGTTTAGAGGATTTATCCAGTTTTGTTAGTGGGGTATTAAAGTCCCCTGCTATAACTGTATTGCTGTCAATCACTCCCTTGATATCCTCCAGAAGTTTTTTTTATGTATTTAGATGCTCCGGTATTGGGTGCATATATGTTTACCAGAATTATATCTTCTTGTTTAATTGCTCCTTTTAGTATTATGAAGTAGCCTTCCTTATCTGTTGTTATGGCCTTCATTTGAGGTCTAATTTGTCAGATATAAGTATTGCTGCCCCAACTCTTTTTTTCATTTTCATTTGCCTGAAAAACCTTTTTCCATCCCTCAACCATCAGTCTGAATGAGTTCTTTGTTCTGAGATGGGTCTCCTGTAGTCAGCAGATATATGGATCATGTTTTCTTACCCACTCAGCTACCCTATGTCTTTCGATTCAGCCATTTAATCCATTTACATTTAAAATTCTTATTGATAGGTAGTTGTCACCATTTTTATTCTTTATGTCTGTGTTCCCACTTCCGTTCCTATTTCTTTTTACAGCAGCCCCTTTAGCATTTCTTGCATTGCTAGTTTCGTGGTAGTAAACTCCCTAAGTCCTTTTTTGTCTGTGAAACTCCTGATTTCACCCTCAACTTTGATTGATAGCCTTGCTGGGTACAATATTCTTGGATTCAGACCCTTCCTTTGCATGACTTTGTATATTTCATTCCATTCCCTGCTGGCCTGATGTATTTCTGTTGAGAAATCAGTCAATAGTCTGATGGGAGACCCCTTGTAGGTAACTTTCTGTTCTCTCTCTGGCAGCCTTTAAGATTCTACTTTGTTTTTGGTGTTTGCCAACTTAATTATGATGTGTCTTGGTGTCAGTCTTTTTGGGTTCATCTTGTTTGGGACTCTGTGAGCTTCTTGGGCTTGTGTGAGGTTTTTCTTCTCAATATCAGGTAAGTTTTCTGTCGTGATTTCTTCAAACAGGATTTCTGTTCCTTGCTCAGTTTCCTCTTCTTCTGGAACCCCAGTTATGCAGATGGTGTTTCATTTCATGTTGTCCTGAAGTTCCCTTAGGCTCTCCTCCTGTTTTTTAAGTTTTTTTTTCCAGTTGCTGCTCTGATTGGGTATTTTTTCCCACCTTGTCTTCTAGCTCACTGATGTGGTCCTCTGCTTCTTCTAGTCTACTCGTGATGCTTTCTATTGTGTTCTTTATTGCGGCAATGTTATTTTTCATTTCTTTTTGGTTCTTCCTGGTTTCCTCTTGGTTCTTACATGTATTGTTGAATTTGTCTTCCATCCTTTTCAGTGTCCTTGTGACCATTGCTCTGAATCTTTCTCTGACATATTGCTTGCCTCCATTTCACTTCCTTTTCTGGTAATTCCTCCTTTTTTTGGATGGGAGCTGTTCCTTTGTCTCCCCATGTTCACTCCTCTCAGGGTGTCTGGTTATGTAGCTCTCTCTCTCCTGCATAGACTTAAAGGCACAAAATACAACACAACAAGATACAACGCACAGGGCACCAAACACAAATGTATTCATGATATCAATAACCCCAAACAAAGGTGACCACCAGAGAAAAGAAAATTAGGAGAGAGAAAAATGATATTGAGAAAAGGAAACACTGTACAAGATAAAAGGAAGAGAAGAAAAAAGAAGGGGGGAATATATATGTATATGGGGAGAAAACTCAAAAAAACCAACAGTTAATCCAAAAAATGCAAACAACAAACACCCAATCAATAAATACCCAGCTGAATCTGAGGAGGCAGAGCTTATTTCCAGAAGGTATGGTCAAGGAATTGAATGAATGGGGAAATGGCCACAATTAAGTATAGAGAAGGTAGAAAGAGAATGAGTGTATAAGAAGAAAAGTAAAAAAAAAAAAATGTTAGTACAAAAAAAAGAGAAAAGAACATATATATTAAAAGAATATATGCAAAAGAAAATTTACATACACACACACACACACACACACACACACACTAGAGGCCTGGTGCATGAAATTCGTGCACGGGTGTGGGATGGTGTCCCTTAGCCCAGCCTGCACCCTCTCCAATCTAGGACCACTCGAGGGATGTCCAACTGCCCGTTTGGACTGTCGGAATCCCTCTCACAATCTAGGAATGCTTGCTCCCAACTGCTCACCTGCCTGATTACCCCTAACTGCTTCTGCCTGCCAGCCTGATTACCCCTAACCACTTCCCTGCCAGCCTGATCGATGCCTAACTGCTCCCCTGCTGGCCTGGTTGCCCCTAACGGCCCCCCCCACAGGCCTGAGTCCCCCCACAACTGTCCTCCCCTGCAAGTCTGATTGCCCACAATTGCCCTCCCCTGCAGATCTGATCACCCACAACTGCCCTCTCCTGCTGGCCATCTTGTGTTGGCCATCTTGTGTGTTGGAGTGATGATCAATTTGCATAATACTCTTATTAGATAGGAGATATATATATATAGTTTTCCCCTTTCCTTAATCAGTCTATGTATTCATCTATTATTGGAAAAGGAGAATAGAGATTAGATAGGCCTGAGTTGAGATTGGAATTAATTAAGCTATTAGTAGAAGAAGAGAACAAGCAAGGAGAGGAAAAACAGAAGCCAGAAAAAAGAAGGAAAAAAAACCTAGCAAGACAGAAAGAAAGAAAAAAGAAAAATATTTGGCTAGTGAAGAAAGAGAATAGAGAAGTGTGCATGGACTTGGAGTAGGGGAGAGGAAATTAGATATATGAGTAAGATCAATTCTTAACAGGGAGTAAAAAGAAAGAATAGAGAAAAACTAAACCAGGAACCGGATAAGAGAAATAGGACGAAAAAGGGGAAACATGAGGAAGAGAGTGCTGTCATAAAGGGATAATTGAGATAGAGTAAAATAATGCTTTAAAAAAAGAAAACTAAAATGTAGAACACTAATCTCAAAATACAATAAAGAAAAAAATAAAACTTTTTTAAAAAGGTAATCTAATCTAATAAAAGAGTAATATGCAAAGTAATCATCACTCCAAGACACCTAAGCCACACCCACCAGCCAAGCCACGCACCCAGCCAATCAGAGCAGTTGTATGCAAATTAAACCAGCCAAGATAGCGGCCGGCAGCCACAGAGCTAGAGCAAACAGGAGGCTTCCATTGCACCAGCCATAGAGGAAACTGCCTGCCTAGGCCAGCTGGGCCTCTGCTCACAGCAACAAAATTTCAATTATAGAAGCCATGGAGCTGAAGCAAACAGGAAGGCAACAAAGTTTCAATTATAGAAGATAAATACACCCCAGAAACCTAATTCCAGCCAGCCTCGCCGGGACGTTGGGTCAGTGGGAGCTGTGGGCAGCCTGAAAACCTCAGCCCCTCACCCAGGCTGGCCAGGCACACCAGCAGGTGGACATCTCCTGAGGGGTCCCAGACTGCGAGAGGGCACAGGCCGGGCTGAGGGACCCCTCCGAGTGCACAAATTTTTGTGCACTGGTCCCCTAGTAGTAGTAATAATTAAAAATAAAAATCTAATCTAACAAAAGCTAATCTAACAATATTGAAATTGACCATCCCTTTGGAACGCCTAAGACACGCCCACCAACCAGTCAGAGTGACTGTATGCAAATTAACCCAGCCAAGATGAAGGCTGCCACTCATGGAGCTGAGTAAACAGGCAGCGTCCATTGCAGCAGGAGTAAAACTGTTTGCAGGCTGGCAGGCCTTTTCCCAGCTCCAGGCAAGAACATATTTGCAACATTGTCTCAATCATACAAGCCTCAGGAGCTGAAGCAAAGAGCAGGCCAGGCAGACTACTAAGCGCTGCATTGTTTCATTATAGAAGCCACAGAGCTGAAGCAGAGAGTAGGTTTTGTTAACTGCCTAGGCCTCAGCTTAAAGGAACAATGTATCAATTATAGAAGATAAACCTCAGAAACCTGCTTCCAGCCAGCCTTGCTGGGACATTGGGTCAATGGGAGCTGTGAGCAGTCTGAAAGCCTGAAAGCGCCCCTCAGCCCATCACGCAGGCTGGCCACACCCCAATGGGGTGAGGGACGCCACTTGGGGGCTTGGCCAGCCTTCAAACAGCCATCAGCCCCTCACTCAAGCTGGCCACGTACCCCAGTAGGTACCCAAAACCTGAAGGGGCTGTGGGCAGCCTGAAAACAGCCCTCAGCCCGTCACCCAGGCTGACCATGCACGCCAGCAGGTGGACATCCCCAGAGGGGTCCCAGACTGCAAGAGGGCACAGGTCAGGCTGAGGGACCTCCCGAGTGCACAAATTTTTGTGCACCAGGCCCCTAGTATAATAATAAAAAAAAGTAAAATGGGAGAAAAAATTTTAGCTTCTTAAGTAAAAGATAAAAAATAAAAAAGTGAAGTAGCAAAGGTCATTCTCTTCCTCTACTGTTCTGCCTGGCACATCTGTTTCCTGTCAGGTAGTCTGCACAGTATTGAAGTTCCCTGTGATCTTCTGCTCCTGTGTGTCATAAGCCACAACCTTGTTTTCAAGCAGGTGGGATTTCTCTGCTCACTTTGTTTCTCTGCCTGCCTTCAGTTGTATTTACACAGGAGTCAATTTCTGACACAACCCCTAGGTGGCGGTGTTTCTGTGTTAGTTTCTGGGACTAAATGGCTCCTCTACCCAGTGTTTACACTCTTCTTTCCCTGCCGCACTTAATACTGGGTTGAAGGGATGGACTGACCCAGAGCTGGTTTCCTGCTTGTCTCTCCTTATTCTGATCCCCAGTTTCCACAGAAACAAGTTTCCTCTGCAGTTTCTGTGAGTGTTTTTAATTTGAAGATCCTGTATACTGGGCTTAGCATGCAAAAGCAAGGAGGTAAAAAAAAAAAATTAAAAGACAAAAGAACTGCGCCAACTCATGTCTTTTTTACCTGACACTGTGTGGCCAGTATAGAACTTCAGGCTGCCTTTCTGGGCACAGTTTTCCTTGGCTGTGGGCTTAGATTTAGAGTTCCCCTCTATCAGCAGCCCTATGGACCCCCTTCCACATTCAAGGGCTACACTGACCCCAAGGATTACGGATTTAGTGGGGGCAGACTCCCTCTGAGACTCTAGTGTCTGCTGTATATGTTTCTTCCTCCAGCCTGGATCCCTGATCACACCTCTCTCTAGGCAATCTCTGACCTTTCTATCCCTGGATTGCCTCACCAGCTGTGTTTAATTCTCCAATTCCAAGTGGATGTTGTTTGATTCAGCTATTCCTTCTATCTGCTATGTGAGAAGGTGCAGGGCCCGTTCCTGTATTCAGCGCCACCTTGTTTCCCCAGGGAGGCTGGAGTCTTGGTATTCATGGGTTCGCAGCTGAGGCAGCTGGTCCCTGGGCATTGTGGCTGTAGGGTCACAGGAGGTATCTGAGGTCTCCTCAGTTGAAGGTAAGGCTGAACTTCCCATCACAGCCGCTCTCCCCTTCAAGATGGTGTGGTCTCTGTGGCAGAGCCGGCCGCTCCAGGAGCGATTTTAGCAGTAGTAGAGGCTGCTCGGGCAGGCCTGGTCCACCAGTTCCCGACAGTCCTGTGGAATATACAAGTACCGACACTCCCCACACGTCCACCCACTCTCCTTTCGCTCTCTCACTCACACACTATCTTGTAACCTGTCGTCCCGTCGGCTGCCACCTTGGATCCAAACTCTTATTTCTAGATGCAAGGTTTTAAAAACTCTAATTTTACTTGAAATTTAAATACTGTCCATTGTTTTTCTTGAAGTGACTGGCTTACTTCATTCACTTTCTAGAAAATGTCTGCCAAATGCTCAAGTCCATGATACAAGTGATAGTACAGCTCACAACCCTGGCTGCCTGGGGTGTCTGGTGGGAACAGCCCTCCCACCTCAGTGTACAGCAGCAATCCTGTGTGCATGCTGTCTACTTTGTCATATAGAATATTTAAAAGCTGTGTAATCAAGGTCCAGATTTAATAAAATAATTTTTACTGTTTCATAAAGAATGATGTTAAACTGCCTTTTAAACTGCATCAGTGAGTGACTTTACAGTTTGGGGCCACTGCCTTCACCTATGCTTGGGCTGTAGCAATTTTACCCCCTGTTGCTTTTGTACCATCAGTGTAAGAGCAAAAAAATACCATAGTATTATTATCAAAAGAGTTTAATCTACCAGATATCCTGCAGAGGGTCCGTGGATCACTTTATCTGAGGCCCACTAGACTAGGAGGTTAGTTTTCTAAAGCCACATGGAATATTTCCTCTGGCCTCTGGGATGCCCTGCTTTCTCCAGCCTTCCTTCTCAGTGCCGGATTGCTGCAGTGGGTTTGGGTGTATCCCTCGCTGGGTATATCCATTCACGAGGTCTGGGTGGAGCAAGCTTAACTATACACCTGACAGTGCCCTTTCCCCTCAGCTCTGAACCATCACATTCACTCAATGAAGACAGCCTCCATTGGGACCTTAGGAAGGAGCAGGCCTCCTATGCCCGTGGTGGTTCCCAGTGCCCCCGAAGTGCAGGAGACCACAAGGATGCTGGAAGACTCCGAAAGTGTAAGTTCGTGGGGCCATCAGCCCAGCCAGATATCCAGGAGCATGTCCCAGGACCTGAGTGTGCAGGTCCCACTGATGCTGTACTGGCCCAGAGTATGAAGCTGGTTCACTTATTTACTCTGTAAACATGCTTGACGAAGCATCTCTCTGAGCCAGGAACTGTGTGGAAGCTTCAGTCTGCTTTCTCTCATACTCACTCTGATGTATCTTAGATTAACTTATCTCACCAGCTCAGCTAGTGATTTTTTTCTCCCCCACCCACCGCCACCCTCCTTTTAGTCCTTTCTCTCTCTCTCTCTATCTATCTCTCTCCCTCTCCCCCCCCCTCTCTCCCTCTCTCCCTCCTTCCCTCTCTCCCTCCTTCTCTCCCTCCCTCTTTTCTTGGTTTGAGTCATCCACAGCTTCTTTCACCCTTCAATCCCACACTTCCTGACCTTTTATGAGCAGGATGCTGGAGGGGAAGGTGCCTAAGTGGATGCTTTCACACCAAAAATCAACGGGGCTGCCCTAGCTGGTTTTGCTCAGTCAATAGAGCATTGGCCTGTGGACTGAAGGGTCCCGGATTTGATTCCAGTCAAGGGCACACGCCCAGGTTGTGGGTTTATCCCCAGCAGGGGCGTGCAGGAAGCAACTGATCAATGATTCTCTCTCATCATTGATGTTTCTATCTCTCTGCCCCTTCCTCTCTGAAATCAATAAAAATATATATTAAAAAAATCAACTGGACCTCTCTTTGATTTTTCTCTCTTACGTTCCAATAAATACCCCACATTTCCAAGTACAGGACTCTTTAAGAGGAAAGCTTGGAGCCCAGAGATTATGGGACATATTCATTGTGACAGAGACTTAGACAGACTTGAGCATCTTGTGACCCTGGACAGAGTATGTCGGAGGAGAGGCATTTTGCATTGTGAAGAAATGAGTGGTTGCTGGCTTGGGGGCTCAGTGGCCTTGGCACCTCCTTCAGTTTGGCCCCTCTGGGCCAGTGGGTTTCCATCATCTAGTCTCTCGGGGCACTTTGCAGACTCTAAGGCTCTCTCTGGGCTTGTCTTCTGGATCACTCCTCGGGTCACACCCAGTAACAGTGTTCTCTTTCCCATAGAGCTATGAACCAGATGAGCTGACCAAAGAGATGGCCCACCTGGAAGGACTAATGAAGGACCTCAATGCCATCACAACAGCATGACGTCCTTCACGAGGACATGACTCCAGAACTGAGTCTAGAAGTCTTGGGACTCAGCTTGGAAACAAGGAATTATACAGAGGATGAGAGACAGCACTTGAGAACACAATGTGAGCACGCAGACAAGCCTGTGCCTGCGTGGGGCTGCCTGTGGTCGGCCCGGAAGAAGCCCATGCCAAGGCAGCTTCCCTTTACCTGCTGGCACACTGCAGGACCGGGCATCATGGGCCAAAGTTTTAATCTAGGGAAGAGGCAAGAAACACAGCCTCCCTTTCACTTTGTGGTCAGGCTGTGTCTTCGTGCTATGACTACATCGCCTTTACAGAGTGTAGATGTTGGCATTTATGTACAGTTTTATTTGCGTCCTATTTTATCTTCAGAAGAAAACACTATCAAACCAAGGAAGTTGTGGTGTTCTCCACACGTGGTTGACATTTAACTTGTCTGAATTATGTATGGAAAGTCATCAACAGCGTGGGTTGTTCCAGGGGTTGGCTTGTTTTTTTGTTTTTATTTTTTAATTATGAGTCATTGCATCCTCTACCAGCTGTTAACCCATCACTTTGAGGGGGGAGGAAATGTTGCATTGCTGTTTGTAAGCTTTTTTATTATTTTTTAATTATAATTATTAAAGGCCTGACTTTCTCCTCTCATCACTGTGAGATTACAAATCTATTTGAATGATATGTAACATTTAAAGAACTTGTTTGTTGCTTCTGTGCAGTTTCAGTATTGGGGTGGGGGGGTGGGAATAGGAAGTGGAGGGGCTGCTGAGTTCCTGTGAGTGTTTTTATTGTACTTTCTTCAAGAAGCCTGCGGAGAATGGAAGCATCTACGTTATTGTCCTTTCCTGGCATGTCCATCTCTATTGTCACTAAATTGCAACTGGAGATTCATGTGGACCTGGTTAAAGAATTCTTCTGTGCAATAGGTGGGTTCGAGGATTTAGCTGCCCTGTGTCTTGGTCAGATCCTGATGAGAGTGCCATGCCGAGCAGTCAGATATTGTACTCCCACTTGCCAGGGTGTTGCAGACAGGGCAGCCCCGCTCCTGGGTGGTCAGAGAACAGGGTGAGCCTTCTTCCTGCTTTTGTCATCTATTCCCTCTGGGAAAGTTGAGGGTTAAGGAAGGAACTTTGTTTCCACTTAGGACTCCTTGCTTCTCTCCAGTTCCTGTCCTCAGCCAGCCCAGCTCTCCCTTCCATGTTGCAGGGGCTGCTTTACCCCTGAGGCTCCCACTTCTTTCTGAATGTGGTTCTTCAAGTAGCAGCGGACAAGGACAGTGGTGAGGGGCACAGGAGGCAGCTGCCCCTCCTCCATCCAGCAGCTCAGCTAAGCCCCTGGTTAGAATGGGCGGCAGGAGGTTTCTGAGGTACACTGAGTGGCCTGGCCACACACAGAAGCCTTAGCATTTGCAAATAATTCTTGTTTTCTTTTTCTTAAAAGAGTAAGGAGCCGAGATGTTGGGTTTGTTTTTGTTGTTTTTTTTAATATTAAGACTATATTCTGAAAAAATACAGGACAGCCTTTCAGGCATTTTCTTCTATTCCCCAGCAAATCCCCAGAAGAGAAAGTGGAAGGCATAGAACAGCGGTCACCAACCGGTGGTCGGTGAGGTCCGAAAGGTTGGCGAGCGCTGCTCTAGACGATGAACTCTTTGTATTTATTATTTTGGGGCAATGAAAAGTGCAGTGCTGGGACTCCTGCTGCTGCGCCCCTGCTCACAGACGGTGCTATCAGGCAGGCTTCTGAGAAGCCGGTGCACTTAAACTGACCCTGAAAAGAGCACTCCGGCACCAGGCGGCTAATTCCCAGGAACTGTCTCACCTTTGCCCAAAGAAACATGCTCGGTGTTCAGGGCATTTCCTCCCATGAATCTTAACACCTGTTACCTCAGGACCTTGGTATCTGGACACTGCCACAGAGCTGGGGCGGGTGGGGACTATTTTTAAATAAAGTAACTGCTCAAAGTTGGGAATTTTTTAGAATTAAGAAAAAGGAAAGCTATTCTGAATTGCACCTTTTCACAATTTAATACATTTTCTTACATTTTCTGTGGTTTTTTTAAACGAAGCCATTGTATGTGTTATAATGTCCTAGGTGAGCAGCTGCTCAGCAACTTCCTTCAGGAGCATCTGGAACAGATGTGTCTGCACCTTGTTGCCTGCGGGGGCCCTCAAGGGCTGCTGGGACTACTTGCTGTACACACTTGTTTGGCCTTTTCTGTAATTGATGCTGTAAACTCTGGCTTTTTAAAAAACAATTTCATGTTTTTATTTAGTATTGGAAATCCAATACACTTTTTTAATCCATTCAAACTCTGGTCAAAGCGTTATTTTCTTTTTTCCTTAAGAAAATGGAACTCAGAATCCCATTTCCCAGCCTCAAGTTGACTTCACCATTTCCCTCACAACTATAAAGGCAGGAGTTCTCAGGGCACCGTGGAGGTGTGGCCAGAGAGCCAGGAGGCTGCAGGCAAAGGTTGCCCATTAGCCCCAAAGGTGAGTCCTATCCCCACCCATCACTGCTGCCCTGCAGGGACTGAGCAGCCTGAGGAACCACAGGTGACTCCTGTCAGCCCAACAGAAAAGTACAGCCGCTGTTGAAGGGTGTGTGGGTCTTGTCCCTGCTGTGGCAGTGCCCCAGTGCAGCAGCTGATCCTGTTGGCACAGGACAGAGCACCCACATGAGGCCTGGGCCTTCCCACTCCCAACCCTCCTCTCAGGTGTGTGACGCCTAGAGCAGGTATCTACAAGGAGTCTCTGCCTTCCCAGGCTGCCTCACCTGACTGCATTTGCTCCAATCCTTAGCTTGGTCTGCTATAACAAGTACACTGACAAAGTCTTTACCAGCAAAACATCTATTTCTCACAATCCTGGTGTCAGGGAAGCTCAGAGTACCAGAATTTTGCTGGTGTCTGCTTCCTGGTTCATAGAGGCATAAAATGTCTTCTCACTGTGTCCTCACATAGTGAAAGGAAGAGCTCTCTGGGGTCTCTGTTATAAGGGCACTAATCCCATTTCATGAAGCTTCACTCTCATGACTTCATCACCTCCCTAAAGCCCACCATCATACACCATCACATGGGGAATTACGATTTAACATAAATTTGAGATACAAGCATTCAGTCCATAGCACTAAGATATCATGGAGCACGAAGGTTTGGGCTCAGAATGGTGATGAACACACAGCCATAGAGCTGCCCTCTGAACTGCAGTACAGTGAGGGCTGGACATGGAGCCCAGTGTCCTGTTACTAACTGTTCCCACGGCACTTGGGAGTTCATCTGCTCTGCTGCCCAGTGTACTTTCTGAAACCCGCATCCCATCATTCCCGTTAGTGGTGCCTTTCTGGCTTTGGGGTAGAGTGGTAGCCCCCAGTGCAAAAGCTGTATCAGCCTGCTGCAGCCGCCAGGCCCAGACTCGCACTGTGCACCCAGCACCCCAACCATGGAAAGCTGCTTGGCAAGCTTTTCCTGGAATTCGCTCCACTGCCACTACTTTTTTAACTAGAAACCCCAGTGCTGCCTCCTCCACATTCATAGGTGGAATTCTTGGTGCATTTCACTATACACTGATACATCTGTCAGTCTTTTTACACTGGACTGTGAAGGCATTTCTCCCTCCCCTCCCAATGCCTGATGCCAGCACCAATTTCTGACAACAGCAAATATTGTCTTCTGGATGGACAGACAGAAAGACCTGGCTGAAAGCTCCCCACGCATACAGCACTCCGGCTCCACTTGCAGGCATCCCAGTAGGTCCCTAGTGACCCTGTTGTCAGGACCCTCCCATTCCAGCGACCATGGGCCTTTGGTGTCCTGGGATGAACTTGGACAATACAAAGACCCGTCTGCCTGACAGAGTGGTAAGAAATGATCCTGGTGTCACAGTGACCAACTGGGTGTTGGGAACCAGGGCAAGGATGTCCCCCAGATTGGCCTAGGATGAACAAGGCTCTCTGTGAAGAAGAAGTGCCCTTTTTCCAGCCAAAAGCCCCTCCCAGTTTCAGCCACCTTCCTGCCAACGGTGTCGTCTCATGAGCAGAGAGACTGGAGAACAACCCTTAGATTGATGGGAAAAAGGTATGGGCAGGGAGTGGAAAAACAGGAGCCATGACGGACCAGCCCTACCCCCACAAACAGAGGCCCAGACAGCAGTTGTCCAACTCTTCACCTTGGGTCTCCAGCTACCAGGAGGGCTAGGGTCCAAGGTGGAAGACAGTAATTGATGGAAAATAATATAATAATAATCTTTAAAAGTATCTAATGTTGAAAAAATGATATTTAAAACTCTGATTACCCACTAAGCAGAATGAATGATGTTCATCTCAGAATGTTGATTTAGTCAACGAGGAATTTGATGAGTTCAGAAATGAAAAGATGGCCTCGAGCTGAGCTCAGACAGGATTGCAGGGAGCTCTTGCTGCACTCGAGAGTAAGAGGAATTTGAACTGAACCCTGGCAGCAGATATAACCAACAAGATGGTGAGAGAACGAGATGCTAGGTGGGAAAGTCCCCGATGTCAAATGGCTGTCCTTGAGGTGCCCAAAGGGCTTTTTAAAATGAGAAGGTGAAAGGTAATGCCAACACTGTTTGCTCTTGCACTTCTCCGATGTAACCCCCTCCAGGTCCCCACATCTTGTAGGACGTCTGCCACGTGTAGGAAGTCTTGAGTGCGACTGGCTTCCCCCAACAAAGAGGGGCGTCTGGATGGAGCATGGTCTGGCATAATGAGGGTGACTGTGAATGGGGCCGGTTTACTCAGAGGCAGAAGTGACCCAAAGAATCTGAACCTGAAAAGTCACAGAAAATCCAGGGGACAGAGGGAAAAGGATGAGACTTTTCACAGGTCAAAAAAAAAAGTGAATTCCAATCAGATTGGAATTCTTAAAATATTATCTGGATTTTAAGAGTCAGCCCTCAGCTGGTGTCTGGGCTGCAATCATTTTACATGTCCACATCCAGCATCTCAGTGTCCTGTAGCAAGCCCATCACCCTGTTGTAGGTATGCATGTTAGTTTGTCCCAAAGGGGCAATTTGAGAGCCATTCTAAACCCTTTCCTCAATACCACAGCACATCAAATCCTGCAGCTCTTTCTCTCAAGTGTCTCCTAAAGTGGCTTCTCTTTGTCGTTGGGCCAGTTCCGCATTGAACCCTGCCCCTGACCAGCCTTAGCCTCACACAACTGTGGAAAAGATTTTTCTAACTTCAATCTGAACTCTCTCTACCCTGCTCAATATTGTGCAATAGCTCCCTACCCCATCCCCACCCCACCCTCACCCTGTCACCTGCCCTGCAGAATGGAGTCCCATGTGGCCCTGTGTGCCTCTTTGCTTCTATTTTCCACTTAATCCTTTCACCCAAAGTTGGCCTTAACAATACAAAGCAATTCACACTGACAGAATAAGTCATGATATTTAACCTCTTACTCAGTGCTCTCTTCCCCCTGACCTCACTACTGGCTTTGTTTGCCTGATAAATTTCTACTCATGTTTAAAGATACAGCCTACCCATCCGGTCTCCTGATTGTTCTTGTTCATATGTCTGTCTCTTCCTGTTAGGCTGGAGTGCGGTCCAAGGCTGTTGTTACATGCCTCCGTGAAACAGATGGTGTTGCAGATATGGCTTTCCCTAAAATTCCTAACAGGTCAGCTACCAGACAGAAGGCAACAATCTGGAAGCTGTGAAGACCCCTGCGGGGGAACTACCACAGCCTTCCTGGAAACCTGAAGACCCTGGGCAGGGCCTCTGGACTTCGCTCGGAGAGCGCAGAATAAATTCCCTTCCTCCAATCTTCCTGATTCTCTGACTTAGTTTCCTCCTGCGCCTCAAACCTCACACTTCCCATACATGTAACTCCTGAAGGAAAACAATCCTGCCTGTTTTGGGATTCTCCACCCAGTGCCTGTCACCATAGGTGTTCACTAATGACCTTGCCTGGTGAGGAAGATGGCCCAGTGCTAGGGGAATTTAACAAACTCTGAATTATTTCTGAGAGCATATACTCAGGAAGGTTTTGCAGAGGTGATAAGGCTGAGCTGAGTCTAGGAATTTATATGAAGCTATCTATCAGGAGAGAGAGGAAGCCATTACAGAGCCAAGAACCTGCCCACTTCGTGTGACCATCAACACAGCACCTTCAAGAGAACCATCCTACATCACACTGAGCCTGGGGCCCTTGGAACTGTGCTCAGCTTCCTGTGATTGGATGAAGCCCCCGGGCCCAGGAGGCCACTGTGGAGGAAGTGGAGGATGAATTGAGCTGGCACTATCCTCCCCAAAGCCCTGGGTTACTTACTACAAGGGCAATTCTGTGCCCAGCCAAGCTGGATTTGATTGGTCAGGTACCACACGTGGGGTTCAGGCCTAGAGAGTTAAAAATAAGGTGGGTTCCTTTCATAAACTCAAAACCCAGGTCTCACTGAATTCTGGGGAGCTTTCTGAAAGGAGGAGCTGAGATCCATTGCTGAAGACAAAATGATGGATCAGGCTCCCATAAGCAAAGTTGTCTCAGAAATGATAGGAGAACCAGCTGGTGAACATTCTAGACTCACACACAAAAGGGAAAAACTTGTTGGAACTAAAACCAAAGAGATCTTTGGTTTGCCAATAAAAACTTTATGCAGATCTATGGGCAGGTGGAGTGCGAGAAGGAATATTTGAGGCCAGACAGAAAAGGTCTTCCTCACCCAAGAAGCTGGGAATCATTCATGATTTCATAAATATTTCTAAGGGCCTACTGTGTGCCAGGCACTGAGGGTACACAATGAGTAACAGCTCCTGGTGATGCATTCAGACACTTGACAGAAATTACCACCCAGCAGGAAATGCTAAGACACCTGACACAGTGATTGGGCAAAGCGAGGAAGGGACTTCCAACATGGACTGCAGAGTCTGGGGTTGCAGAGTAATGACATTGAGAATGGTGGGGGTACACCAGAGAAAGGAAATGGGGCTTCTTTTAGCAATGTTTCTCTCTCATTAATGTTTCTAACTCTCTATCCCTCTCCATTCCTCTCTGTAAAAAATCAACAAAATATATATATTTTTAAAAAGTGGAATATTGAAGTCTACAACTATTATTGTTGAATTGTTCATTTCTCCCTTCCCTTATGCCAGGTTGGCTTTATTAATTTGGGGGCTCTATTGTTAGAGGTATATATGTTTATAATTGTTAAATCTTCTTGATGGATTGACCCTTTTATTATCCTATATAATAAAGAGGTGATATGCAAATTGACTGTCACTCCCTTGCACAAGATGGCTTCCCCCATGTGGCCACAAGATGGCCACCACAAGATTGCCGGAAGGGGAGGGCAATTGTGGATGATCAGGTCATCAGGGGAGGGAAGGCAGTTGGGAGAACCAGGCCTACAGGGGAGGGAGGGCAGTTGGGAGAACCAGGCCTACAGGGGAGGGAGGGCAGTTAAGGGGGACCAGGTTGGCAGGGGAGGGAGGACAGTTTTGGGGAGAGAACCAGATCTGCAGGGGAGGGCAGTTGGAGGTGATCAGGCCAGCAGGGGAGGGAAGTTAGGGGTGATCAGGCCTGCAGGGGGGGAAGTTGGGGGTGACCAGGCCTGCAGGGGAGGCAGTTGGGGAGAATGAGGCCTTCAGGAAAGGTCAGTCGGGGTGACCAGGCCAGCAGGGGAGAGCAGTTAGGGGTGACCAGGCAGGCAGGAGAGGACAGTTGGGGGCAATTGGGCCAGCAAGACAGCAGTTAGGCATCAGTGGCTGGCAAGGAAGTGGTTAGGGGGTGATCAGGCTGGCAGGCAGGTGAGTGGTTTGGAACCAGCAGTTCCAGATTGTGAGAGGGATGTCTGACTGCCAGTTTAGGCCCTATACTTGGGATTGGGCCTAAACCGGCAGTCGGACATCCCCCAAGGGGTTCCAGATTGGAGAGGGTGCAGGCTGGGCTGAGGGACACCT
>PVJC01036752.1:0-17591 GCA_004026665.1 Murina feae | reverse complement strand
GGCCCATGGGTTCGGGACACACAGCCCCTCGAAGCTGCACATCTGGCCAACACGGCACATCTGTAAATCTCATGCCGAGAGTTTTATGGAGACAGAGTGTGGCTGAACCTTAGATGTGACGATTTGAAAAAGGTGAAACGTTCCTTGTCGCTTTGCAGTAAGGAAAACTTAACACTGGAGCCTTACGACATGAAAACGCAGGGATATGGTTCGGTCCTCGCACATCTACCCTACATTAGCTACAAACTATAATTTCACATGCAGCCTCCCAGCTGACGTTGCACCTGACAGAAACTCCTTCCCCCACCCCCACCCCCGACGCCATGATCTATGCACAATACACCGGAGAACAGAAAACTGACAGCAACGACATGCAAAGCCCGTGTTGTGTCTTGGCAGCTTGCGGTGTAAGAAGTTGCAAACGAAATTAGAAACCTGAGCCCTAGCCGGTTTGGCTCAGTGGATAGAGCGTCAGCCTGTGGACTGAAGGGTCCCAGGTTCGATTCCGGTCAAGGGCATGCACCTTGGTTATGGGCACATCCCCAGCGGAGGGTGTGCTGGAGGCAACTGATCAATATTTCTCTCTCATCAATGTTTCTAACTCTCTATCCCTCTCCCTTCCTCTCTGTAAAATATCAATAAAATATATTTTTAGAAATTAAAAAAAGAGAAAAAGAAATTAAAAATATGTTAAGAATCGCAGAGGATGCCATTAGTCGCAGAATACCTGGCGCCATTCAAACCCAGAACACGGGAGGCATCCTGCAAAGTCGATCGTGCAATTAATTCAGATCTAAACAACAGTAACATCGGACCAAGCCCATCGGCGGGCGCGGCGAGGGGCAGGCCGCAATGCCGGCGTGACAAGTGGGCTGCCCGCGCCTACCTGCCTGGATGATGAGCTTCGCGCATTCGTTACACGGGAACAAGGCCACGTAGACGGTGCAGCCCTTCACGTCGGCCGAGTTCTTGTTCATAATGGCGTTCAGCTCAGCATGGCACACTGTGGGCCGGAACGAGAAGAACGAGAAACACTTAGACTGGGCTCAGGAAGAATTCACGGACAGTGCTGAAGCACTGCGTTCCACGCTCTGAAATCTATATGTATAAAAGGCTAATATGCAAAGTGTCCCCTCAGGAGTTCGACCAGGAGATGGGGAGTTCGCTCGCTCGCTATGATGCGCACTGACCACCAGGGGGCAGCATGAAATATGGTGGGCGACCAGCGGCGGCAGCACGGCACTGAGGGAGTGAGGGAAGAGGAGGCGGAGAGGCGGGGAGGCAGGGAACCTGATCGGCCCTGATCGCTGGCCAGGCCTACAGACCCTACCTGTGCATGAATTTTATGCACAAGGTAACATATGATAGACTCGATTTTAAAAAAAACAAATTAGAAACCGAAAGTGCTGAGAATGCCAATGAGGGCCATGTGGCCCCACGGGTTGGTGATTAGAGGCACCCTGGTCCACGTAGCAGCCCAGGGTCTATGAGCACCTAGAGCCACCAGGAAGGGCCGGCGTCAGGTACCCCCCTCCAGCCCACCCTGTGTGCAGCCACAAGGCCCTGGGGCATGAACTGCCCACATAAAATGGCTGATCTGTGTGCTGATATGCACAGGCAGGGATGTGCTTTCACCGTGGTCACTGAGAGGGCAGGAGCAACTGTAAGAGCAAGAGAATCAGGAAGTGGCGCTGAGCATTTCTGACCGCAGGATCTGCGTGGCCTCATGGCTGCCGGCCCCACACACACATCCTTGTGGGTGCCCAGTAGCTCGCCTTTTGTAAGAAAGACATGCATCCACTTAATGGCAAGGAAAAGGCAAGTTTGGGGTGGGGTTTTTTTTAATTGATTTCAGAGAGAAAGGGAGAGGGAGAGAGAGATAGTAACATCAGTGATGAGAGAGAATCACTGATAGGCTGCCTCCTGCACGCCCCACACTGGGGATCGAGCCCACAACCCGGGCATGTGCTTTGACCGGGAATCGAAACATGACCTCCTGGTGCATGGGTCAATGCTCGACCACTGGGCCACACCAGCCGTGTGAAAAGTCAAGTTCTTGCTACACTGGCTCATCCCACCTAAGACCCCTACAAGGAGATCTAAGGTCATTCCCAGACTTGCCGGAATTCCAGGATACAGGGAGCACCCTCCTACCCCCCCCACCCCCGCACATTCCCGGGGCCTGGGGCAGGGGGTTCGCACCAACTAACCCACGGGGGGTTCCTCTCAAGGCAGGAGTTGTGCTCACCGCTCAGATCTAGTTTGGTATCTCCTACCTGCTCTGTGCGGTGGCTAGATGCTATCTTTTTTCCTACCCTCACCCGAAGATATTTTTTTAAGTATATTTTATTGATTTTTTACAGAGAGGAAGGGAGAAGGATAGAGAGTTAGAAACATCGATCAGCTGCCTCCTGCACACCCCCTACTGGGGATGTGCCCGCAACCAAGATACATGCCCTTGACCCAAATCAAACCTGGGACCTTTCAGTCCGCAGGCCGACGCTCTATCCACTGAGCCAAAGTGGTCACGGCGAGGATATTTTTTCCATTGATCTTTAGAGAGAGTGGAAGAAAGGGAGGAGGGGGAGAGAGAGAAACATTGATGTGAGTGACACACTGACTTGTTGCCTCCCGAATGCACCCTGACTGAGGCCATAAATCAAACTTACAACCCAGGCACGTGCCCTTGACTGGAAATCGAACCCGAGACCCTTCAGTCTGAAGGCTGAGCCGAACCAGCCAGGGCACTATATGCTACCTTAATTGCTACTCCCTTTTCTGGGTGCATTATCTAAGGCTATATTATATCTCCCTGCGGCAGAGATTCACAAATGTCTGCAGACTGGAATGCTCAGATGTTCCAGAACACGGCTGTCTGGGGCCCACACCCGGAGCCTGCCGTGGCCTGGGTGTGGACTGGGCTTTGAAATCTCTAAGCGGTTCCCCCACGTTTCTGATGCGCACATGTGTTTAGGAAACACTGCCCCCCAGGACCCTCTGGCATCCCCAAGGCGACTTAACAACACACGCTACACGTCCAAGTGCTAAAGTCAATGTTTGTGGAACCAATTAATGACTGTCTGGCCGTGGTCCAAATCACACGGATCTCCTAGAATTACAAACACGGGGCCTCCGAGGGTCTCCTCACCCTCTCCCACCGCCTGCAGCCTGCACACAACGCCTTCCTCCGGGCGTGCCGAGGCCTCATCTCGGCGCGGACACACTCAGCCCTGGCGTCCTCCCTCCATCAACGAGCCTTTTCTGAGGGCCTCGGCGGCCCCCTCCTCCCAGGCCTCCTGATCTCGGGTGGGGTAGCCACTGTGCGTGTCCGGCAGTGGCTCTTGGATGCTGCGGGCAGCAAGCTGACCAGGGCCCTCCCAGGAAACGCTGGGAGCGCTCCTTTTAGTCCACCAAGCCCACGACCGAGGAGGTCTCAGGCGCCTGTGGAAACCAGCCGTCTCAGGCCTTGTGAGAAACGCTCCAGAAAAAGAAAAGCTGCAGGTCATCAGATCGCAACCCACCAGAGAGCGCCTGCAGGCCAGAGGGGCCTGAGCCCCACAGTCCATACACCCCCAGGGCAGGGGGTAGGACTCCAGGCTCGGGGCCCAGGAGGGCGCTGGCCTCGCAGAAGTCCCCTTGTCCCAGCGTCCTTCCCATGACGAGGTTCCCCAGCCCGCATTAACCCCGCGCCCTCTTAACAACAACTCGGTGTGATTATTCCTTCTATTTCCTCCTCGAGGGCAGGACCAGTCTTCCAGGTCCGCTGTGACTCCCCCGGAGTCTAACGCGGTGCCCTGAGCATAATGGGTGTTAAATATTTATTGAACGGATAAAGGGGGAAATGCAGGTTCTAGTTATTGATGCCAACGCCGGGAAATACGGTCCTCTCAAATGCAAACGTCAAACACAGGCCTTCCTGCCCTTTAATAAATACCTTTTGATGGTGCCATTACTATTCAGAACTACGGAGTTTCTCAATCGGGGGAAAACCCAGTGCACTGTCCTCTCTCGAATTTCTAAATTGTTACGTGGACGGCAACTGTCTTCCTCACATTCATTTTGGGGCAAAAAGCAACACTGTATGCCTGGGTTCATTAAGAAAATCACCACAGGAAACAGCCTTTCTTGGGCAACGGCCAACATCCCTGGGTAAAGGGTGGTT
The DNA here is from genome assembly GCA_004026665.1 of Murina feae. NCBI lineage: Eukaryota > Metazoa > Chordata > Mammalia > Chiroptera > Vespertilionidae > Murina > Murina feae. The sequence goes on along the minus strand of PVJC01036752.1, from coordinate 13,429 downwards.
CGGAGAAAGGACACCCAGGACCACGAACAGACTTCCTCTCTCTCACCCACAGAATCGCAAGATGAAACCGATACAGTCCCCTGCTAAAAAAACACACGAGGTCTGCTGGCGACATGAGGGCCGAGTGACAGGCACCCGGGGGCTCTTTCAAAGGAACGAACAGTTCACAACCCACGACCCACCGAGCCAAGCTGCACGATGAGAAAACACCGCGGCCGGCGTGGCTCCGTGGCTGAGCGTCGACCTAGGAGCCAGGAGGTCATAGCTTGACTCCCAGTCAGGGCACAGGCCCGGGCTTCGGGCTCCATCCCCAGTGTGGGGCGTCCAGGAGGCTGCCGATTTCTTCTCGTCATTAATCTTTCTCTCTCTCCCTCTCTCTCCTTTCTTCTCTGAAATCAATAAAAATAAAAAATAAAAAATAAACTCGTGGAGTGTCCAGGCACACTCAATTTCTCTGGATCGTCCGTACCTTTAACCTCAGAAGTGACAGATGCCACCTTCCCGGAGCCCCCTGGGCCCACCGAACCCTGTCCGATTCGCCCTGGCTCCCCAGCCTGCACTCTATGGGGTTGAGGAGAGAAACCCCAGCCCCGGGCTACACCTGACGCCTCTCCAGGTCCCACCCACCCGGGAATGCCCTGCTGCTGTCTGTCCAGATCCTGGCACGGGCCTCTCAGGCTCACGACCCCACAGTCTCTGTGGCTTTGACCCTCAGCTTCCCCTCCCGACCTCCCTGCGTTTCCCTTCAGAACTGACCCATCAGGTCCCCAGACTGCCCGCCCGCCCGGAAGAAACTGGACAGAATGGGTTCACGTAGGCCAATCAGAGTGGAGTGGGGGGGCTCCCTGAGCTGGGCTGGGCCATCTAAACTGATCAAGTACCAGGCAGCTGCCACGGTGGCTCCAGGCCACGGAGAGCACTGGGCAGGGAGCAGGCCTGGCCTGGCCTGGGAGGGCTTGCTTCGAGCCCTGCGGCCTGGCCCGGCCAAGCATCTCCCCCCACCCAAGCATCTCCTCCCACCCTCGCACCCTCCACCTGTAACTGAGGCAGCCTCAAGGTGCAAGGCCCCACTCTGCCACTTACAGCGTGTGACCCCCGACGAGGGGCACAAAGGCGCTTTCGGTCTGCAGGAACAGCGCCGGCGCTCAGAAGGTGCATTGCCACTAACTGGATAAAAGCAATTTAAAAGATACTAAGTAATCCAATTTTTAGCTTTTCCCTAATGTGCCCGGTTTCCTGCCTCCGTGTTCCAGAGCAGCCAATCTTTTCCAAGACAGGCTCTGACCGCAAAAACAGGAGTCTCCTCTCCCATGGCCAAGGGCAGGCCTCTTGACTCCGTAATGCATATAAAACCTCCACTTGTCTCTGAAACAATGCTTTTCAAACTGCAGGTCATGACACCAGTTTAGTGAGCTATAAACAGCATTTTCTTTTCCTTTTTAATGAAAAGAGAAGGGCTGAGATTAGAACGCACCCAAGTGGCAAGGAGAAGTACTGCTCCTAAAACTTCTGTGTGCGTGTGTGTGTGTGTGTGTGTGTGTGTGTGTGTGTGGTTTTGTTGTTTTGGTTGTGTGTGTGTGTGTGTGTGTGTGTTTTGCAGGAAAACTATGTTTGTCACCATGTAAAAAGTTTCAGAAACACTGCGCTAAGGAAACCCTCTGACCTCTGGAATATGCTAGTGATGTTTACAACCAATTGTTCTTTTACCATGGCCCCAATTTGTAGCGTCTGCCCATTTCTGTGGTGTAAACACGGCCACTCAGCCTATTCCAAGCTCCCAAGATGGCAGGGAACTGAGAAGAGATGCGTACGTCAGCGGTGGTGAGCTGGCCCCGGCACACCACTGAGCCGCCTGTTCTTGACCTAAACCCAAAGCCGCCTCCTCGGGCTGCAATCTGACTTGCCTGCTCCCTGGCCCGTGGTTAGTTACTACCCTCCCCCCCAAGTCCTCTCAGGAGGAGGACCAGGGCCTTTGGGGTCCCCTGTTTTCCATGGGTCCTTTTCTTTCTCTTGACTTCCTAGGCACGTCCCAAAGTCCAGCCCTGCTCTTCGAGGCATTCATTCTTAGGTTCTCGGACAGCAGATCTAGTTGTCAAGCCCAGGAATCTCCATTTCTAACCCCAATGTGCCCTCTTCTCCTCAGGCCTTTCCCCTGGGTGGCTCAAGTCTTCTCCCTCACGTCTCTCGCTACGATACACGGTCCACAGCTACCTGCGAGCAAGAAGGTCAGGAATAAATGCATCGTTTTCCAGTGCAGGCATTCCGATCGCCTTGGGATATATGCAACAAGAGCTACGAGGAAATGAGTGCAAGAAGCGACCCAGGGGAAAGGTTCTCACAGGGATCGTGAGAACAGCATAGTTTTATACCACAGGAATAAAGACTCAGTACCCCAATGAGAGTGTCTAGGACGTAATTCATAAGAGCTAAATTGTCCAAAAAAGGGCCAATTTTCCAACTGTCTACCTAGAACTACTCATCGACGGCTAGGCAATAATCAAAAGAACTCCTTGAGCACTACTAGTATATTTGCTAAGCAGCGGGAGTGCCACAAAACCCTCCGATTTCTCTCGCCATTGCTGGAAGGGGAAAGAGCCAAATGCTGAGCATATTGGATTAACACTCCTGAAGTCCTCCACCGCCAGGAGCAGGGCCTCTGCCTCAGGTAATTACAAGACAGTTCCTATGCTTCGGTCTTCTTCTTCCCCCTTTCCTATTACTAACTGTCAGGATTCAGCACTGCATTAACCTTGGACCATGGAGCAGAGATTGCATAATTAGAAAACTGTTATTTTTCAAATTCCCTCTTACCAGAGCTTGATTAATCCTTACTGTCTCATGTAGGCGGTTCGCGGCAAGTTTGACAAATTAACAGGATACATTCCATCCTCGGTTCGATTTAGATTTAAGAGATGCGACGTTTTATGAATTTGAACTTTCATCTGATCTGATATAAGACGAATACAGTATCTATTTTAGACAGCAGTATTTTTAAGGTCACTTTAATAGGTTTAAACAACAACAACAAAAACGTCTGTCTGGCCGGAGGTCACGGTTCGATTCCCAGTCCGGGCACAGGCCCAGGTTGCGGGCTCAGTCCCCAGGGAGGGGCGCGCGGGAGGCAGCCCATCCATGATTCTCTCTCATCATTGATGTTTCTTTCTCCTTCTCCCTCTCCCCTCCTCTCTCTCTGAAGTCAGTAAAAACATAATATTTAAAACACAGCTCCTTCTTTAAAAATACCCCAAAACTTGGATAATGCTAAACAAATGCTAACTGCTGCACAAATAACTGAGCAGAAACAGCGTGGCTCTCCTCGCGGACCTGCAGGTGCGCCCAGCACAGGACGCAACCGGGAAACCTGGAGTGGGGAAAGCTAAGCTTCTACTCCAGGTCAACTTGAAGGCAAGGCCTGCCTCAAAGGCATCTGCCAAGGCGGAGGGGGAGCGGAGCGGGCAGTGGCAGCTACGGGAGGGTCAGGCGAGAGGGCCAGGCGAGGGGCCCCTGTTGCCACTCAGCCCGGACCTGCGCCACCTCTGCCAACACGCTCCAGGCGGCACCGCTCAGCCTCGGACGCCTCTGAGAAGGGCCGTGCCCCTGACCTTGAAGGTCCTCGCGGTGCAGCCACCCACGGTCACGGCACAGACAGTGCGGCTCACGGACACGACAGAGGCCAGGACTCCGGAGCTGGAGTGTCTGCTCGCGGCCCTTCTGAAAGAAAAGGGGGGGGGGGCGCCTCACCCCGCAGTTAACAGCTGACACGAAGGGGGTGCCCCAGGCCAAGGTCGGCCTGTGCGTTTTTTAAAAATAACCCATGCTGATTTGTGTAAGGTATTCCGTTCCTGCTCCTGACAAAACTTGTGTCGTTACTTCTTGAGATACGGGTCTGAGTGTATCCACTTCTAGAGTCACTCAACGCGGGGGGCCTCTCCCTCGGGCATGGCGCCTCCCCTCCTCCCCCCACTGCCCTAGACGCCTCAGACGCCTGACGGGTACACACGGGGGTGGGGGCAGGGGGAGGGCATGCACTCGCTCCTCTCAGATCCGTTTCGGCAACTTTCACAGCCTCTGAAGCTAAAATGGAATTTCAAGGATTTATTTCTTAATTATTGAAAGACACCCGACGGGGCCTCATACATCACGCCAGCCTCCCGGTGCCGATCCCTCCAGGAGGTAATTAACGAGCGAGCAGCCTCGGAATGCAAGCCCCCCCAACCCACCACCACCTCTAGCACCCTCCCCAGAAGGTTATGAAATGTTCCTTATTATGGCGACCGCCCAACCCAAAGCAAACACTTCTAGAATTTGTCCCACACAACACCACTCCTCCACTACCTCCCTAGGGAAGGGTCCACATCTGTAAGGAAGCAATGGGGTTCATTATCAGGGTTTCAAAGGCCCTGGCATACAGGTGGGTAGGAGACGGGAGAAGCGACCTGAAAACCCACAGTACCGCCCTCCTCCGGGGCCACCCCCAGCGGCCACATGCAGCTCCTCTCAGCTTCTGCTCCCCACCCCTCACCCCAGACACACACACACACACACACACACACACGCACGCACGCACACACCATCTCCTCTCCTGACAACTTCTTAGTGTGCAAAGCCCATTCACTCTCGTGGCTTCTCAGAGAGCCCTGTCCCCCACCCCACCTCCTTCACTCCCTGGCCAGGGAAGCCCCTTGGTGCTGAGCTGCGGCCAGAAGAGGAAAGGGCTGAGAACTGGAACGGTTCCCATACATGTTCCGTGACAAGACTTTGTTGCGACATCACTGGCCCCAGCCCAGCACCCACAGGCCGCAGCTGCAGCGACAGGCAGGTGACGCGTGTCCACACTCAGACACAGCCACAGCAGGAGACAGGAGCGCTGGCAAGAGCCGGAAACCAAGGGCTTAAACGCCCTCTCTGTGGGCGAATGGGACTGAATCTGCAGGCTGTGCTGTTTCTGTGGGAAATGTATTGGGATCACACGTGGCTTTTCAGAACAAAGGGGGCTAAGCCTCTGCCTGCACGAGGGTTCGAGTCCCAGCCGCACCTGGCCACCAGCGGAACGACCAACCGCCCCTCCCTCCCGCCCTGCCTCCGGTCACGCTGAGGAAAAGCTTCGCGAGCTGGAGAGAGAGCTGCAAAGGTCAGGCCTGGGCCCGCCCGGTGGGCCTCCCTGTGGAGAGCGGGGAGGGGAGCCGGGACAGACAGGGTGTTCCTCGCAGAGGCGGCAGGTGACTGCACCCAGTGCCACCTGAGCACACAGGCCACCCCCCTACGTGTGCTCAGAACCAGGCACCGCGGGTCCTGGCGATACTGCGGGCCCTGCCCCACCCCATGTGCCGCCAGTGGCCCTCCTTTCAGAGGACAAATGGAGCCACTGCTCCTGGCACCGAGGGGCATGCCATCCAGGGGAGGGACGTTCACATGACAGTGCCCGTTTGCAGGTGAAACTAAGAACAGGCCACAGGGTAACGCGGAGGAAGCCGGCCCTGCGCTGGACAATGTCTGAGCTGCCGCTGCTCCCACGGTGCCCGAGGCAAGACTCTGTCAGAAGAAAGTGACGCAGGAGGGCATTCTGGCCAGATCTGGGGTCTGGAGAAGCGGGGGAGCTGCTCCCTGAAAAAGCGGCCGAATCTTCCAGGCTCCCCCACCTGCAGCCGGCTCTAAGGGGGGTCCCGCACGGCAGGTCCCCGTCCGCCTCCACTCCCGGCCCCACCCTCCACGGCAGGTCCCCGCCCGTCGCAGCTCCGGGAACCCAGCCGCGGGCTTGTGGGAACACGCCGAGTCCTCAGAGCCCCACGCTCTGCGTCTCCCTGTGCTCCCCCCGACGTGGCCCCTTGCCCACCCCCCCACCTGCTGCTTCTGCGACCTTCCACCTTGAGAAGTCTCAGCCCGGCCTGTGAAAGGGGGGAGGAGAGGCCTGCAGCAGACAGACACACGGACAAACACGGTGCCCCCTCGCCTCTCCTGCCCACCCACCTGAGGCCAGGCAGCCCCGCTGCAGGGCTCTGCCGATGGGGAACCGACATTCCTCTCTCTCTCCTGCTCCCCCACCCAGGGGCGGCACTCAGCCCCCGTGGCAGTGACGAGGGGCTTCCATGAGTGACAACAAGGCCTCCAGAACGCTAGCCACACTGCTCCCCGAGTGCAAGGGCACACACCCAGGTCAGGAGGAGGAGAGCGTGGAAATGCTGCGAGTCTTCGACGACGGGGGCAGGTGAGCCAGGCCAGCGCCCTTCCCGCTGTCCCTGAGACAGTGCTGATGCCCACATGCACTAGAAGCAGCAGTGACCAGGGCTCGGCAGCTCTGTGCTGCAAACCCCCGGGACGTGGATGCAAGGCCCCTCTCCCTCTGGTGCGAACAGGCTTACAGGGCCGGCGGGCCCTGAGCAGCGACCGCTGGAGCAGGAGTCGGACGCGTCCTAATGAATTCCAGCACCACGGAATTCTAGCCCAGGCAACTCCCTGATCCCGACCCGCAGGCAGAAAGCGGGGCCTCGCTGCCCGAACCCGGGATTCGGGGACCAGGTCGGCTCCCGACAGGGCCCTACAGTCCCAGGACATCTCTCCAGCACCCCTGCTCCAGAGCGCAGGACACCCTCCCCTTGCTTCTCCCGTGTCGGAGCCTGCTCACCCTCCTCCCCGCCTCCCACCCACAGCCTCGGCCTGCCCTCCCCCGGCAATGCTGAACACATCACTCCACAGCCTGCATGCCAGCTGTCCCTGCCCCCACTTGGCGGCCCAATTACTAGCCAGTGTGCTCTTCCACTCACTTCCTCCAACACCTTCCTCTTTTCCCCTTTAAACACACACACACATAAAATTTCAGAGAGGAAGGGAGAGAGAGACAGAAACATTAACGATGAGAGAGAACCATCCATGGGCCGCCTCCCGCACGCCCCACACTGGGGACGAGCCTGCAACCTGGGCCTGTGCCTTCTGGTTCCTAGGTGGATGCTCAACCACTGAGCCACACTGGCCAGGCTTTTCCCCCTCTGCCTCAGCAATCTCTCTCTCGACCGGATCATTCCCGTCAGCGAACAATGTCAGCCAGAACAGACAAACCAACAAACACCAGACCCTCCCCTCCTGCAGACAACATAAACCTTTCTCGGCCCAGCTCCCATGCTAGCCACTGCCCTCGTCACAAACATCTTGTCACAAACATCTTGTCACAAACCACCTCCACACACAGCTGTCCCCGCTTCCTTCTGCGCCTCCTTCCACTGGCTCCCATCTGCCTTCCAACTCTGCTGCTCCATCAGAGCTGCTCTTTGAAACATCAGCAGCGACCCTAGGTTGCTAACCCCGTGGACATGTCCCGGTTTCCCTAGATTTCTCAGCAGCTGTACCCCAGCAACTGCTCCCTCCTTCTCACAAGGCCGTCCTGTGCTCCATCCACCATGTTCCCCTCCTTCCCCCACCCAGCCTCTCGGTGACGCCGGGGACCAGGCCAAGGCCCAGCCTATGCACACCCTCCCCCATCTCCACAGCACTGATGTCACCCAAATGCCAAACCTGCAGGGGCTAACTTCTCCCCATACTCCTCGACCCAGCCCGACACCCTGACACAACCATGCCAACCTCAGGGCCCAAATCTTCCCTCATCTCCCCACAAGCCTCGGTGCTCACAGAACTGCTTGGGGACGTCCATCTCCCTCCCCCACCCCGTAACCCCCCGCCCTCTGGATGTGTCTCCAAAACACCCCCTGTACCCGCAGCCTCCCCATCTCCAGCACGCCCACCCTCCCAGGCTCCCCACCAGGTCTGCAGCGTCACCCCACTGCTGGGCTCCCCGCTTCCACTCCTGCCCCCTAGCAACCCATTTCCCACGCACAACCCACGGCATCTTTTCAATCCAAACTCCCTATCCTCTGGGCCCTCAGCCTCACCTTACCCTCCAGCTTCCCCCCCTCAGCTTAAGCCAGATCCCTTCCTTCCACGTGATGCTCTGAGTGCCTCCAGGTCCGAGGGCCCACACCCCGCGCTCTCACTGCGAGGAAGGCCCTGCTTTTCCCATCCCCAACACCACCCATCCAATCCAACAGATCCCTGTCTAAAAGTCACCTCCTCGGAAAGGATCTGCTTGTCTCATCCGTGTCTACCTCCTCCACGCTCAGCCGGCACAGCCCCGAAGACCCGGGCCACGGGACATCTCATGTGCCCTGCAGAGCGCCTGGCGCAGAGCAGACACGACAGCCAGGCCCTGGAGGAGCTGCGGGCGAGGGAAGGACAGGGCGATGTGACGCAGGACAAAGCTCGTTATCCTTTCTCTAAAGGAAGCCGGCGGACTCAGAACCCCCCGCCCCCGCCCCCCGCATCACCCATAGACGACGCCTACTGACATCAGAGCGGGTGACTCCTGCGTATTTATTTTGATGCCTAAGGAGTTATAACTCCCTCGCCAACGGGGAAAAACGACCCTGAGGAGTTCTGCTTCCCTTTCCCACCTAAACTCAAAATTAATGGCGTTTGGGACAAAGTCTTTTAATTGCGGAATTTAAAAATTCATGCTCCGTTATCACACGCGATCTTTTAAATGTACGATGGCATCTATCATTTGCGAGAAGCGCAGAGGTGAAACGCACACCTCCGCCACCTGGCTGGCCCCGGCCTCCCTCCTCGCACCATCGCCCTGCGCGCATGGGCGTTCTCCTCGCATGGATTCTCTTATTCCCACTTATCCTCCATTTAGTCCCGACCGCCAGGCAAGTCTTGTGTTGCAACAAACACTGTCACACGGACTGGTGTGCAAATGGGTTTGCAGCTCCTTTCTTTCTATTTGGTTCTAGAAGAGCCCCTTGTCTCCCAAGGCGTCTCAGTGTGCCTCTGTGAGCCAGGCGTCCTCTGGTACTTAGGGTCCTTCCCTCGTGGCTGTCCTCCAGCCTTCCTCTTCACCATCGTCTAACGCTGTGTTTGTGGGGGCCTCGCTCGCCTCAGGCCCCCCTGCGTGTGCGCGTCTGTCTGGTTGACACGCACCTTAGAACAGGAGCAGAGCTGCGCCTCCCAGGAGGGCGGGGACGAGCCCGGTTCTATTCACTCGTCCACATGCAGAGGCACCGCCTCCGTCCCCACCACCTGCTGCTTTGCTGGGCGGGGGGAGGGTGGAGGGGGATGCCAAACTGTCACCCAGATGCTTTAGAACTCCCCCAGAACCCCCAGAAGGGGAAGAGCACCCTAGTTAGTCTAAGGGGACCAAAGCCATCTTGTTTAATTTTTCCTTGAACTCTAGAACTGGAGGAGTCCACAGGGATCCTTTATTTCACAGACACTGAGACGCAAACGTCAGTCATGAATCTAACAAGCCCACGGTGAAAGGGCACAAACACACCACCCCCGACCCAGGGCCCCACCCCCGGACCCAGGACCCCACCCCCAGACCCAGGGCCTGGGGCAGTCGGCGTTCCATGCTGGGGAAACTGATCACTGCCTCGGTGACCAGCTGCCCTGCATGTTACAGACATGGCCTCCCCTCCACACAGGAAAGCCGCGTCCTCAGAGGTAAAAGTAAAAACCAATACAAACATCTGCGAAGACCTCCAGGAACCAGACTGGAGCGCCCACTTCGGGGAGCAGGCAATATTACATATTCCACTCGAATACCAGTGTCAGCAAAGCGTACGGAGGAAGGATTGCTGAGAAACAAAGTCAAATAAGACTAGTCATTCAGGCCAGAAGATCAGTCAACATCAGCAGAAGGGCCAGAGACTAATGGACAGAATAAAGACCGTGAGGCTCACCGCTGTTGGGGTCCCCTGTACCCCGCTGCATGGGGACCCAGAGCGTCTCAGCAGATGTCCCAGAATTCAGAGATTAAAGAAGTCGCCCTAACTGGTTTGGCTCAGTGGATAGAGCGTCGGACCGTGGACTGAAAGGTCCCAGGTTCGATTCCAGTCAAGGGCATGTCCCTTGGTTGTGGGCACATCCCCAATGGGGAGTGTGGAGACAGCTAATAGATGTCTCTCTCTCATCGGTGTTTCCAAGTCTCTATCCCTCTCTCTTCCTCTCTGTGAAAAATCAATAAAATATATTTTTTTAAAAGAAAGTAAAGACGTTACATTTATCTTCAGAAACAGCCTCTTGCACTCAGACAGGCCCTGTGCTCACACCTACAACCTGAGTCGGTTGCGTGTGGCCCTGAAATGCTTCTGAGGAGATTAACTTCTCAACAAACCCTGCTTTTGAGAGATAAGACGAAGGTCACTTTTCTGACCACCAATGTGGGAATCACTAACCATGAATTATTTCAAGTTTTGTTACAAACTTCCACGAGGTAATCTGACTCTTTACCAAACAGAGAAATATGTGCCGTTTCTCGGGTGGGTTCAATCCCATGGGCCAGCATCTCAGCTTTTCCAGCTCCTGCCCTTCCCAACAGGGAGACATCAGTGTAAAACCGGAATTTCCAGCTTCTCAAAAGTTACCCCTGAGTCCACAGGTTAAAATATATAGATGAAAATCAAATAAGTTAACAAAAAAGTTATTATTTATTCTTTTCTGAAAAACTGTTGCCAAACATTATACCTGAAAGTGGAATATGCTTATGTCAAGTTGGTTAATATTTTTTTTTTTGGGGGGGGGGGGGAGCCTTACACATAAGCCATCAGGTTTCCCTGTTTATCTAAAACACCACACAGTGAAACCTGAGTTTGCTTCTTGGTTCATAAAAATCATCTCCTTTCCTGTAAACTTGCTTGAAGGTTTTCCACTGACCATTTTGTACCAAATCCCCAATGAAACCCACTGTCACACCACAACCACTGGCTGGCCGGGCGGGGGAGGGGTGGTGGGAAGCCGTCAGTGAAATTAGAATTCTGCAGGAAAAGACACAGCAAATCATCCGACCCACGGACCTGCCTAACAAAACCGGAGGGCATGTGACTCTGAGAGGCTGCGGAACAGATTCGATCTTAATTACTGAGAAGCTCTTACAAGTCCTGACGAAGTCGCAGCTTAGCAAGGATCAACTTCTTGATAAATTAGTTTCTCAAGACGAAGCTTCCGGATGCCAAAGAAATAGCTCCCACGCAAGGCGGGGAGGAAAATGCCAGTGCTCAGGCAGGTACGGCACACGGCTACATCATCCCTGAAGTGACATCTGTGCCTGCTGAGGAGCAATACGCTGAATCTGAGAAAGAAAGATGAAATTTAAGTGTGAAACCTAAAGGCGCGCTGCCACACGCGGGCAGAAGGGTTCAAGGCTGCCGTGGGAATTCCCGCCTCGATGACCCCAGCCTGTCCTTCCCAGCGCGGTGGCCTTCTAGAGCATTCCTGCAGAAACACGGACTGACGCTGCAAACAGCCCGAGTCGCCGCATCTGCCCGACGCGTCGACTACAGTGTGGCGACCACCCACTCCTGGGACATCAGGGCTCGGGTCCCTCGCAGGGTGATGCCACCGCAAAGCCACCCTGGCTTCCTGAGTGCCCGGATGGGAGAGGAGGCCAGGCGGAGGCACGCTTACCCACACCCCCCCCCCTCCAACAGGTGTGCAAACACAGGCGGGCGGGCCTGGCAGGCCAGGGGAGCCCGTTACAAATGGGAGCTTGAACAATGGCTCCGAGGGGGAAGTCGGTCGAGGCAGCCCTGCTTAGGTGGGGGGCCTGCAAGTTTTTTGAGAGGGTCCCCGGATATTCAAGACGTAGGAGCCACTGGCCTAGAGCTCGGATCATTCCTAAAGCCCTTTACGGGGATTTGCACGTCATCTCCGACCCTGGCAGAGCAGCGCAGCCACCATGACGCCAGGGAGGAGAGAAAGCGTGAGTCTCCCCAACTCCAGACACCAGCGACGCTTTCTATAAGTGAATGTTTGAAGTCTTAAAACAGACGTAAAGAGGATTTGCGTTTTAGTCAATTATCACCAGACATTTCTGTTCTACCCTAGGCTACCTAAACATTTTCTTTCATATATTTTTATATTTTTCAAATATATATTTTTAAAATACAATTTCTCAGAGGAGGGGAGAGGGAGAGATAGAAACATCAATGATGAGAATTATTGATTGGGGATCGAGTCTACATGTGCCCCAACCAGGAATCCAACCGTGACCTCCTGGTTCACATCTAACCACTGACCCACACTGGCAGGCTCTAAACATTTTTTACTGTGGGCAGAAATCCTTAGAAAAGACAAGACTGGTTTATAGCCAGTCATCGTTATCTAGACGGAGAGCCCGTCTTTGTGTATTTCATGACCGTAGTAATGCTAAATGCCTTTTAAAAAACCATTTAAAGCCTTCTATAACTTTAATGGTACATCAAATTACAAGCGTACTCTCGTGGAAGAAAACTGTCTACATCCTAACACAGCTGCGTGTACAATGAATAATTGATAAGTGAGGGCAAAGAGCTTTGAAAACCTAGAGGTATCGTACGGATAGTAAAAAATAGTGCAGAGAGCCAGCCCGGGCCCAAAAACTCAGCCACTATGCAAAAACTACAACCCGTGAGGCTGGACCAATGCCGGAGTGGGTGGGCGTTTTTAATTTCTTCTAGAAAGGAGCTCTGGAAGGTTCTCTCTCCACTTCGGGCAAAAGGCAGTGTTTCTGACAAACAAAACCAGCTGCTCGAGATCCCCGCGAAGGAGCTGCAGGCCTCCGGCTTCTGGGTCCCTGCCACCCATCTACCTGGAGCTCACGGGTCCCCCTTGGTGGGCCCCTCAGGAACCAACAGGGACCCCTCAATGCCCCCCTCCCCCACTGACAGCTTTTGCAACCAGACTCTGTGCCACAGACTGACGCCCTGAGCATTCCTCTGTTCAGCACGAGGACCCACGTCTTCGTCTGGGTTCTGTGAAGGAAGGACCACTGCCCTACATTTCACGGACCTTTAATTCTGGGATTTTATACGGACACTGAACTGTGCCGTGAACCTCTGCAGGCACCTACGAACGATGGACCCCTTTCCTTCTTTCCTACCATCGAAAGCTTACAATTAAATCAGGGTGACAGAAAGTTTCAAAACCTCGTTAGCACCTTTTCCAGTTCTCACACTCCATGCAGCCAGGAAGCGCAGGCGGAGCAGGCAGCCTCACATTCTCCCAACTAGTGGGGCCCCACTGTTCCTGCTCCTAGGAAGGCTCACCTAATCTAATAAAAAGAGTAATATGCAAATTAACCGTCACTCTGTAACACTTAAGCCACACCCACCAGCCAATCAGAGCAATGGTGTGCAAATTAACCCAGCCAAGATGGTGGCTGGCAGCCACAGAGCTAAAGCAAACAGGAGGCCAGCAATGGAGGAAACTGCCTGCCTAGGCTGGCTGTGGCCTCCGCTCAAGGCAACAAAGTCTCAATTATGGAAGATAAAAAATCCCAAAACCTGCTTCCAGCCAGCCTCGCTGGGACCTTGTGTCAATGGGAGCTGTGGCCAGCCTGAAAACAGCCCTCAGCCCCTCACCCAGGCTGGCCACACCCTCATGGGGTGAGGGTCCCCACTGGGGG
>PVJC01036751.1:0-17572 GCA_004026665.1 Murina feae | reverse complement strand
CATTGGGAAATTAACCCTGGAAGGAGCCTGTGCAATTTAGCTAGATGCCACTGAGGTGGGATTTGGCCGAAAAGGGTGGCACTCACTGGACGGAGCTTTAGAAAATCACACTGATTAGAACCTGAAGTGAAACAGACATACTGTCCTGTGACCTTGCTGCTTGGAGTCCAAAGCAGCAAACTGAATGCCCTCTCAGGAGATAGCACCCGGAGTGCCAGTGGTTAACGTGGAGGGATGTTGGATTTTTAATGAAAGGTTATCACACTCTGCAGTATTCTAAAGCATCCTCACATTTTTGTTACGCTTAATGCCAGCTTAGACACACAACACATCCAATTGCACACACACTCACAGAACCGTAGAAAGGACACAGAGTGGTTTCTTAAGAAAACAACAGCAACAAAGCCTTTGGAACCATTGATAATTAATAAGGCAGGCAGTAGCAATTAATATGTGCAGAGATGGGCGCCCACTGTTCTCTGAGCCATAGCTCATTTAAAATACTCACCCTGTAATTTATGAGCGATATTTAATACCTCAGTGACCATAAACCTCAATGTTTTATTACCACTGCTTAGCATACCTTTGATGTGCTGCCCAGCTCTACACAATCCAAAACAAATTACTTTCAGGAAGCTGGATATTATATAAATGCAGAAAAGTCATAAATAATGCACAGGAGGAACATTTTCTGTGGGTTCTGACATGCCACAATGGGTCTCCGTGAGTCTGACTTCTGAAGCATCTCCCAGGCCCTGTGTGTGGGGCAGCATGCTGTCTGTCTGAGGAGTGCTTGTCAGGCAGGGTGGGAATGCTGACTTCCAGGCACACTCACAGCACTCTTCGACCTCTAGCAGAGGCAGATGCCATCACATGAGAACCTTTTGGGAACTTATGATCTTCTTAATGAGCCACAGATGTGTAAGGACCAGATCTTTCATCTGCTTTTTTGGTGGCCTTTTCACAATCTCCTTCCCTGCTACCACAAGGCCATGGGAGGGAGGCTCCCTCTCCCATTCTCAACAGCAGCTATTCAGAACTCTCCACTCTTTCCGAGGCCCTGAACCCCCACATCTGCTATCTTGGAAGGTGAGAGGACTTAACTCCCTCTTTGAGGAAATCGAGATCATCAGGCAAGAACTCCTCCATCTTCTCTCCCCAACACATTCAAACATTTCCCCTTGATCCATACTGACTACTTTTATGTAGAAGAGGACAGTTCTTCCCAAAGGCGAACACCTATGCCCTTGATCATGTCCCTTCCCCTCCCCTGTAACATCATGACCTGTAAATTATCCCTTTACCTCTTTAGTTCTCTCTCTCTCCACTGGTTCCCTAATTTTGTTCCTAAAATAGGATAAAAAGTACTGCATCCTCCACATGAACAAGCAACCAAAATGAAATATTCTCCATGACTACACTCCCTTATTTCTGAGGATGTACTTTTTACTCTCTTTGTCCCACATCCAACTTGTTGAAAAAGAAGGCATTTGTCTGACTCAGACCTTGCCCCTCGCTATCAAGCTGATTCTGTCCTCAACTATCTATTAAGAACCTTCTGGCGGGTTTTCACATCTTATGAGACTCTCTGCAGGGTTAGATGTTGTTGTCCCTCTACCCACCACTTGAAACTTTCCTTTCCCAGTCTCGCTCCTTCCTCCCTTCCTTCCTTCCTTCCTTCCTTCCTTCCTTCCTTCCTTCCTTCCTTCCTTCCTTCCTCCTTTCTCTCTCTCTCTCTCTCTCTCTCTCTCTCTCTCTCTCTCTCTCTCTCTCTCCCTCTCTCTCTCCTTCCTTTTTTTCTTTTGAGAGGGACATCGATTGGTTGTTCCATTTATGCATTCATTGGTTGCTTCTTGCATCATGTACCCTGACGGAAGATTGAACCCTCATCCTTGGTGTATGGGATGATACTCCAACCAACTGAGCTACCCAGCCAGAGCCTGTGTGTTCATATTCTTGTTCAGGATTTTTTCCCCCTGATCTCTTCTGCTTCCACTGCACATGCGATGTCCTCTTCTCTGTGTACTCATTCTGGGTGATCTCAGCCAGCATCCAGACATCAGTGGTTCCCAGTCCTATCTCTGAACCTCAACTCCCTAACCTCCACCAGTTTTTCACTGGACAACTCCACAGGTCAGTTTTCAAATTAAAGTTACAATGAAGGACAGAGTTCTTCTAGCCTTCTAACCTTTGAAAAGGCACCAAAACATTACCCCAAACCACTTTCTAATTGCAAATGAGAAAATGATTCTTTACCGTGCAGAAATACAATGGCCACCAACTGTGGTATTACTAACTGTGGAACATCCTGATACTATATACCTGTTGATGGGATACAATACAAAGTATGAGGCATTACCTGTAAATTATTCTTTTTAAAAAATATATATTTTATTGATATTTTACAGAGAGGGAGGGAGAGGGAGAGAGAATTAAAAACATTAATGAGAGAGAAACATCAATCAGCTGCCTCCTGCACACACCCCACTAGGTACGTGCCCGCAACCACCATACATGCCCTTGACCGGAATCGAACCTGGCACTCTTCAGTCCGCAGGCCAATGCTCTATCCACTGAGAAAAACTGGCCAGGGCTCCTGTAAATTATCCTTGCCAAAAATGTTTAACCTGAATGTAATTAAGTCTTTAGACCCAACTTCCTGTTACGTAAAACACTGGGGAGAGAGGAACAAGTTAAATGACATCACAAGGTAACAATCAGGCAAATCCAGAGTGTGAGATCTCTATGAAACAACTGGCCTGGTCTCTTTTGAAAGACAATAAATGATAAAAGTCAATGTCATTAATAAAATGGATGGTTTTTAGAGTGAAAAAACTGAAAGGAGATAACTGAATGCAATGCATGGAACTTGATTGGATCTTGCTTTGAAACAGCCAGCCATAAAAGAAACTGTGGCTACATTATGACAAATTTGGACATGGACTTTAATGAGATACTATTAGAGAAACAGTGTAAATTTCCTTAAATGTGGTAATGGTATTGTATTTATGAAAGAGAATGTCCTATCCTTGGGAGATGCATGCTGAATTATTTAGGGATGAATTTTTGTGATGCCTACAATTTACTTTCAAATGTTTCTGCAAAAACAAACATCTCTCTGTGTATAGTGTATGTTTATAAATCAAATATGGCCAAGTATTAATAACTTTTTAACTTACATAATACATTTAGGAGTGTTCAACATGCCTTCATTCAACATTGGTGCATGTTTAAAATTTTAGAAAAATAGGTACATATAAATTGAAACTTTTATTAAGTCTCCCACCTACTCCTTTTGCTTTTCACTATTCACTAAGTACATGAAGCTAACATGGTATCATGGGGAATTTCTCCCTTCTTCCTCAGAGCTCCTGTCTTCCTCCATCCTATCAGCTGGTCTTCATTTCTCCGTCTCTGGAGACCAACCCATCCCCTTCCCCACTCATTGCTGCCACACTGCCCTCCGCAGACTTCAGTCGTTAATCACCTGGGCTCAAGGACCTCCCCAATCAGTCAATCTCCCCACTCATTTCCCTGATGAAACTTTTCTACAGATCCCATGCCTGCAAAATAAGATCAAATTCTAAGAAATGAAAATATGGAGGAGAAATCAAGATGAAAATTATGAATAATAAATGCATATCTATCAACAAGTGAACCTAAAAATCAAGTGAATAAAAAAAATCTAATGAACAGAATAAACTTGTGAATAGAATAGAATCAGGGGCATAGAAAGGGAGTGGACTGACAATTCTCAGGGGGAAAGGTGTGTTGGGGTGCAGGAAGAGACTGAACAAAAATCGTACATCTATGGATGAGGACAGTGGGGGCGGCGGTAAGGGCAGAGGGTGGGGGAGGGGAACTGGGAGGAAGGGAGCTATGCGGGGGAAGAGGAACAACTGTAATAATATGAACAATAAAGATATTTTAAAAATGAAAATATGGAAGAATAATACTGAAAAGAAATTGGTGATGAGAATGTGGAGGAGATCAAATTGACATCCAGAGATGCCCTCAGATATTTTTATTTTAAGGTTAGTATGTGATCCCTAAGCTGCCCCACTTCAGGCCTCACCCTGTGCTGAGAGAGCAAAGGTGGGCCCAACAAAAAGTAGAACGCTCCCTGGAGAACCACTGCCTGGAAAAAGAGGTCATTTATGGGTCAGCAAAATAGTTTTCTGGATTTTTAAGGCCTATAAAAGAGTCTTTGAGTTATCACAGCTATGACTTTGGAAGATCAATGAAAGAATGATTTTATCAACTTCAGAAGAGGGCTATAACACTTTGCTGGTGAAGCTGAGGGGAAGCAGACATTCTCATACATTGTTAGCATGAATGCAAATTGGTATGGTCCCTATGGAGGGCAATTTGGCAATACCTAGAGGAGTATGATCCAGGCCATGTGACTTCAGAATATTTGTTCCACAGATATACATGCACAGATGCAAAATGATATATGGTGAATGTAATTCTCCTATCTCACTCACTGAAATATTGTTTAATTTGACAAAATATTGAAATCAGCCCAATGTCCAACAATAAGAGAAACGATAAATTATGGAACATCAACCTTATGGAATACTATGCAGCTATCACAAAAAAAGGGGGAAAGAGCTCTATACACAAATGTCTACAAGATATATTGTGACATGAAAAAAGCAAGGTACAGCAGGGTGTGCATAGTACTCTAAGCTTCATGTTAAAATGTAGGAATAAGAGAAAAGGTATTCAAGAACAAAAGTCAACAGGGCACACCAAGATAATGCGGGAATATGGGCTGCAAAAAGTGCCTGCCACTTCTTTTTTAAAAAAATAAATATTTTTATTGATTTCAGAGAGGAAGGGAGTGGAAGAGGGAGATAGAAACATCAATGATGAGAGAGATACATTGATTGGCTTCCTCCTGCACGCGCCCCACTTGGAATCAAGACCACACTCCGGACATGTGCCTTGACTGGGAGTTGAACCAGGGAGCTCTTGGCTCATGGGATAACGCTCAATCCACTGAGCCATCACAGCCACACAAACACTTATTATTTCTAAGGTTAGGAAAGCACGGGGGGGACACTGGGTTTATCAGAACCTGGAAACCTTAGGAGGCTTTCACGGTCCTAGGACTTGACGTCTGAGAAGGGCTCAACTTGACTCACACTACTGTTTCCGGGAGAGATGCGCTGGGGACACCAAGGCAGTGTCCTGGAAATGGGAACCAACTGGGCTGCCGGCTCCCTCTTCCTGCCTTCTAGTCTTCTCTAGTCTTCCGTGCTGGCTGATTTCACAGGGAATTAGCTGACAAAGGGAAAATGTAATTTCCAGAGCCACAGAGGGGATTATAGAAGGGTGGATTTGAAGTTGAGAGGCAATAGCTTAGTAACTAGCACACTAGAGTCAATAGGATGGCCGGTTTGGGCACAGGATCATACTTGTGGCTGTTGGAAGTGATGATGGACTTCTCACCATGCTCTGGAGATGCCCTTCCCACCACAGCCCGGAATGAGGTTCAGACTCACACCAGTAGATTGTGTATCTTCTGGGCCAGAGCCTCTACTGGCTTTTATGGACACCTTATTTTTATTCTGAAATCACTTGAGATGGATAATATTGTCAGCACCTTACAAATGAGACCATTGATGGAGAAAAAGAAACACTTCTAAGTAGAGCATTGCATCCTTGCCTCCGCCTCCGGTGTATTTCTCACTTATACTCATTCTGTCAGTTCAGGGAGGATGAGCTGAACTAAATAAATGAGCCTTTCCAACTACTCACCTGAAGGCATCCCCTAGGTCTCATCTGGGATGGATGGGGTATGATTCCAAAGGAAATGCTTAGAGGAGTGGGTTTCACATGTCTCCCCAAGAGGCAGAATTTGTCTCTCACAAAACCTTACAGCCTGTTTGTTAATCATGCCTATGCTTTACCAGCTCTTCCCTGCCCCCACCCCATGCTTTCCATTCAGATCAGAGAACACCCTCCCACACACTTCTCTCTGGTAACTCAGGGATGGGAGGAAGGGCAGGCCATACTCCACAAAGGAAATGTTTAAAAATAAAACTTCTTTACACAACAGCTATGATTCCAAATGAATAGCAAGCTGCTCTTCACTGCATTGTATAGAGTAGAAAGAACATGATCACAAACCAGATAAACAATAATAAATGAACCAAGACATAAACTTCGCTCTTCAAGTGCCATAAACAACCGTGGTGTCCTCTTTTTGAAATCTCATCATACGAAAATCCAAGCTTACAAAACAACCAAATTAATAAATGAACACTCGTTTTACAAAGGTATCTCTGCAAAATAACCATAAAGGATTCTTTCCGTTTTTGTACCAAAAGGAATCCCTTTCCCCAAATTTCAGTTACATATCCGTTGTTAGCGTAAGCTCTTTCTGTGAGGTGAAGGGCACCAGTGCTCATCAGCACAAGGGGTTTTTATTCTACCAGTGGAGGCTCTATTTAAACTCCAGTATCGAGTCCTGTCTCTAAGGCTTGATCTTTCTCCTTTAGGTTTCACTTCTCTGCTTCCTGTGAAAGTCTGCACCAACTCAAGGAATGATTCCGTGGTTTGGGGGCACGTTTCCAAGCCTCTCTTCCAAGATCCACTGTCCTGGGTGTTCTCCATAATCTTGCCATTCTTGAGACTCCTCTGATTGATCACAATGAGTGTCTATCTCTTGACTACCCAGATTGTATTTGAGGGACTGGCCACCTAGCATGCCTAAGGCAAACTGAATTGTTTTACTTTTGATTGCAGTGTTACTTTGGACAAGAACTAAAACCATTTGAATTAATTAAAGACTGAAATCACCTTTTCTTTTTTGCTTTAATACATTTGCACCCCCATTATCTCTTTTCCTCATAATATTTTTACATGAAAATGTGTCTTTTGAGATGTTACCGCAGACTTCTATAACTTATATCCAAACCCACAGGCCTCAATACTGGGCAAAAAAAAAAGTGGCAAAATTAGTTAGTCTTGGTAGATTTCTAAAGCTCCCAATTTCCAAACAGACTAGATATAGCACTGGGGAAAAAATCTTTTTGTGTGATATGATAGTTTTGCTGCCAGTCCTAAGTCACTCTTTAATATGGTTAGGTTTTATAAAGCTACAGTTTTAAATGTTAACTAAATAGATTAGTCTTCCAGAAATTGGAGTAGAGTTTGAATTGTGTTTAAGATTTGTGTTGTCCTTTATTTTGCTTGAAATGATTTCCCTTCCTGCAACTAATAATGGATTTTCTCAGTAGCTCTAGGTGCTTCATGCCATTGTCTGTTAATCTGAAACAGCTGGGGAGCCTGTGCGGCCCAGTGGGAAAGATCCACTTCTTCTACTTCATGGAAATGCTCAGGACGTTGGCCAAGTGCATGCTCACTACTGTCTGCTTGTGACAGGAATAGACAAATGCCCATTTCAAATAGTTTAAAGTAAAAAAACAAAACAAAACCAAAAAAACCACCCAACAATGAAAAAAGAAAACACAAGGCAAAGCAAAAAGCAACAAAAAATGGTTTAATGTAATCATTTCTACATTTACATATCTCCATTTGTTTCTCTTTGTATATGTATATGTGTGTGTGTACATATAGTTATATACATATATGCACATATATATGTAATTTAATGAAATTTAAATTTCCTGAGAGGTAATGTTGAAGACAGTCCTATGTTAATCTGTAAGTGGAAATCTGATCACTTAGAAGTAAGGTAATCTCTCTCCAAATAGTTGGGTAGCCCTGTCCAAGTTTGAGGAAGCATTTAGACCACCCAAAAGCAACCATAACGCCAATATATTTTGAATATGAATGTAAAGTAAATGTTAGCTTTCCCATGATTTGAGCTAAGCACAATAAACAACAAGTGAGTCCAGAAAAATCATAGGAGGTTTAAGAAATTTACTTTGATATTAACCGTCAAAGATATCGAACTTTGTTCCCATACGAACAATTACATATTCTTCTCCCAAGTCAGGTCTAACAGCACAGAAAGCTAGAAAGGCCCTCAGTTGTCCTCTCAACATAGGCAGAACCAGTTGACCAATGGCAAATAAGATGAATCTTCCCGCAATGGGTGAGAGTGTTCATCCTGATGTATTTAACACCTCATGTACACTAATCTGCCTCAACTATCTACTCTCCCACTTTGCCCAAATGAGCTATTAACTTCTTTTGTGTAAAGACCATATTCTTTCTTTGTTCCTGCCCCAACTACATAGGACCTATTTGCAGGGGCTGATCAGCAGACCCTGGGTGATAGATGAACAAATTGCTCTGACACGTGTTTCTATGAAAGAGAGGGCTAAGGGACTGTTTTACTTTAGAAGTAAAAGCAGTCCTGTTCACCTGCCTCATTGGCCTTTTATTGTAACAACAAATTGAACTCAAATTAACTTCTAGATACAATCAGCAAGGTAAGTATCCTTGAGAAAGTAAATGCTTCTACAAGGTTGAGTCTTTAAAGAGTAAACATAGAGATTCTAGCAAAACACCTGGGGGATTAGACTTGTTTGGAAAAATCAAGGTAGGGGCTGCTGCCTTCGGCAAGTTCCCCTCAGAGGACCCCGACCATTCAGAGAATCCTTCTTACAGACTTTCCAACCAAGTCCAGTGCTTCCCCACACCTATTTCTTTAAAAATGTAGACCCTGTGAGAATGCAAACAATATTTGACTCAAATGAACTAAAATATCAATAGATTGTAAAGACACAAATTAGAAGAGTGAAGAAAACATGAATCTTAGCAGAAGACTATAACTGTAGAAGTGAAGGTGGATTCTCCTTTTTAATACATACATATATAACATTGATTTCAGAGAAGAAGGGAGAGGGAGAGAGAGATAGAAACATCAATGATGAGAGAGAATCACTGATCGATCGGCTGCCTCCTGCAGGCCTCACAATGGGGATTGAGTGCCCTGACCAGGAATTGAACCATGACCTCTTGGTTCATAGGTCAACACTCAACCACTGAGCTATGCCGGTCAGGTGAGTTCTCCTTTTTTAAAAATATGGAGGTTTATTTGATTAGAATTGGTTCCTCATGATGTCAAGTCAGCAGTTAAGAACTTTTAGAGAAATTGGAAACTTCAAGGCATACAGGGGCAGCACAGTGAATGGGCAGCAGTCTAGATGGAAATGGGGGTGAGCTGGGAAGCATGTGCTTTGTCTAAATGGGGGAGTGGCTACCACACTCCAGGCTGTGGATGCTGGTAGGAACACAGCACCAATGTAGGTAACTGCTTTTCTCCAATTTTGAATGGTATATGTTAAGTTAAAAAAAAAAACAAAACAGCAACACTTAAAAACCAGACAAGCCAAACCAAACACTCCTGTGGGCTGCCAGTTTTCCATCTCTGTTCTGTGGGACGGACATCTTGGAGGAGGTGAAGAAAGATGGACAACATGTCACAGTGGAGGTGCAAGCATAGAATGAGTCATGAGATTCTAAAACTATGAGGGTGTTTTCCACCTCTGAGACTCTCATCTAGGACTGATAAACCCAGACTTGGGATCACATTTGCTGACGACCACTGATTCTGTTCTTTCTTCCAGCAAAGCGTGAGCGGTATTCCCACAGTACTGAGTACTACAACTCAATTCAATTCAAGCATGCTTTATTGATCTCAAAGGAAGCCTATGAGAACGAAGTTAAAATTAAGCCAAATGTGTTTGGTATTTATCAAATTCCAAAGATGAATCATTGTCTGCTATAGAAGAAACCCATAAAATTATACCTATATAGCACCCATAAAACTATACATATAGTAACAGAAATAAAAAATGACTTTTCTCCTTGTGTCAATGCACAGCTGACAATTGGGACTTGATAAGCAGGTGGAGTTACACACTTGGCACTTCGGAGGGCCTCGCTGAGTACTTCCCCAGGCTTCGCTTGCAAAGCAGCAAGTCCCAAATCTTTCATAGACAGACACCTAGAGCCAAACTAAACCTGAAGAACAAACAAAAATAATGTTAATATTTTATGATCACTTGTTTGTGGAATCAAAGAACCAAGACAGAAGATCACAAGAAAGAGAAAGCTATGACTCACCTTTTTTTTTTTTTTTTTAAACCATGACCAATGTTTTGTTTCTCAACGCAACACCTACAAGTCCTTTGTTATTCAAAATCCCTGGGACTCAGGCCTAGCAGAGAGAGAGGACTGCTCCTCTCATCACCATCACAGGTCATATGTGTTTCTTCTGAATATGGACAGATAGGCAGAATGTGGTTCAGATAAGAGGTGCAGGTAGCTGCCCAGAGACTTTCCAATTATGAGGCCTGGGACATTTATCCTGACCTGTTCTAATGTTTTTTTATACCCTGAGCTACATAGATGTACTTTCGGTATAGGTACCTATAATTCACATATTGAGAAATGCATTATTTATTCAGTTCCTTAGAGAAAAGGTGCTCTTTTTATTTCAGTGTTCATTTTTTTTAATTGGCTTTGTTATTCTTCAGTGTAATACTGTATATATTCCTTACACTCTTTTATCGAATAAATATACTGGATACTCAAAATATAATGAGCTAAACTAATCTGGTAAAATCCTTGCCCTTAAGGAGCTTACACTCAAGTGGCCAGCATAGTGGTATTATTTTCTGTGTCTCAGAAGATGACACAGAGCCTGTGCTTCAATTGTGAGCTTCAATGGAATGAGAAGTGAGATTCTAAATGTCAATGGAATATTTTATGTCGGTAACTCTGTTCTAAAGAGCAAAGAAAAACATTTTTTTTTTTTAAATTTCATGGTGTTAGCATCTAGACTTCCATGGGGTCTAAAAGGGAGGTCAGATTTTAAGGGTCAAGTTCATACTGTTGGAATCTTGGGAAGGCAATGAGATTGAGTCACTTGCAAGCTTCCATATGGGGTGTAAGGATTGGCAAAACTGAGGTAACTTATCTTCCGAATTGACTCAGATATTTGTAGCAAGCCCTTCTGTGCAAATTTTCACAACTTCTTTATGGTAATTAATTTCATGGAATAGTGCCAAATGGCATATTCTCCTATTCCGAGCCCCTTTCTAACCACTCCTGGGAATGTCTGAAATATGAGATAAGCACTCTTAACCCAAAATTTTATTAAAAAGTTTAATTACCACAAATGTCAAATGACATTGATTGCTGTTAAGTAAGCAGGGTACATGTAAATCTATGAACCACCGAGTGATTTAAACCTATTCCCCTCAGCCATCCTAGGAGCTTTATCTTGTCCTGAGTGGGCAACAAAGCCCTTGGGATGCACTTCCCCATTGTCAGCCTCCCAGATTCTCAGGACTTCACTACACATCATAAAGCCTGGTGGTGGTGGTGGTGAAGTCCCTTCACTTGTTCTCTGTCAAACCTTCCCTCCTCTCCACTAGTACCATTCCCATCCCCTGGGTCCTTCAGCTTTTGATCTCCTTCAAGCTGCCTCTGGGAAGCCACCAGCCTCATAGTAATCCTCTTGCTTGTCTAAATCTCATCCCCACCTAAGAAATACATGTTTACCAATCCTCTCTCAAGCCTCCAGAATATGGAGAACTACTTAACTTTTGTTTTTTCTAGTATAATCCTCCACTAGAACCTTCAAGGTTCTTGCAATCTTAGCACCTAGCAGGACCTGGCATATAGTTGGAGCTCAATTATGTGCAGAATGAAGAAATGATGACATTATCTTATTTCCCATCTTCTCTCTTTGATTTTTTAAAAAATCTTCTGGGAGAGAATTTTCCTTTCTCTTTGTGTCCTCCAAGGGCCTCTATGTTCTCTTAGCTCTCCTACCCTTTTTAGACAACTTCTTATATTATAATCATGGTAAATAAGAAATATCCTGACTACTCAATCTGTAATGAGCAGAGTAACTGAGGGATAGGTCTAAAAAGATTTTCTGTAATTTTAGCTTACAGTTAAATCAATGGCACAATGATGAGCAATTCCAGCTTGATTAATGATCAGAGGAATTATTAATATATTTATAAACACTAGGAGAGAGGAATAGAGACGTCAATGTACTAGTATACAATATAAATATAGTGAAAGGCCCAGCCACACCCACCAGTCAATGATTCTCTGTCATCATTGATGTTTCTATCTCTCTCTCCCTCTCCCTTCCTCTCTGAAATCAATAAAAATCTTTTTTAAAAGCATAGTGAAAAGAAGGAAGTGGAAAGAGCAGAAATTAGAAGAGCTTGCAGTAACCGTATAAATTATCTGTTGCCACAAAAGTGCTGCATAGCAATGAGCAGTGGCTTACAACAATAAATATTAATGTTTGCCCCAACGCCTCTGCTCAGCAGTTTACTGATGTGGGCCAGACTTGGCTGAGGGTGGCTGCATTCACTCATGTGTTATCTGTGGTCAGCTGGTGAGTCAACTAAGGGCTAGCTGCTCTTGCATCGCTTTAGCCTCTAAGGAGCTCTGCTTCATGTGTTTTCTTATCCTCCAGCACACACAAGACTTGTTTATATGAAGGTAGCAAGCATCAGAGGCAGGAGGAGAATTGGGGCTATTTTTGACGTCAAACCATCACAGTTACCTCACCCCCAAACTCCATTTATGAGTGGCAAGCAACACATACAACTGCCTTAGTATGAGCTCCTCTGAAAACTGATCCTGAGACAAGGAAATAAATGCAAGTGGTTGATTTGGACAGCAATGCTGTCCAAATTTGGAAACATGTAGGAAAGTGGGGAGTGAGAAAGAGACTTCTTTTTTATCCAGCATGGATAACTAAAGCTCATTCTTGCTGAGGATCTCAGAGCCAGTATAGAACACATGCCTTAGAATGATTCTACCTTAAAAATGAAGGAACTGGAGTATAAATACCCCTGCTACTCCAGTCATTGGTTGACAACTGCTTAGCGGGAAAGTGAGTCCCACATGCATAGGTACTTTGGACCTGCTGTGGGAGCCAAATAAGCTCCAAGGTCAGCCAAAAAAATGTCTTCAGATAGAGAACTCAGAAGTTGAGCTATATGCACTCAAGTGGTAAGGGTGAGAGGGTATGGCAGGACAATAACAGTCCACTATAACACCCAATAATGGCTGACTGCAGCGAAGTTTGCCACAGATTATGTGGAGCTAAGCGGAAAGATTTCGTGTGGGTGAATCAGATTTTGACTATGAACAAATAAATTCCTTAACATCCCTCAACCTCATTTTCCTCAGTAATAGGTACATCATAATCATTTTATGAAGATTAAATTGAGGCAATGTGTTTACAGTGCCTGATATATAAATGATAGATGTTACTATCAAGATATTCTTGTTTCTGTTCATTCATTTTTCCAATACTTTGAGTGGAAATAAACACATCCTTTAAAATGTTTGCTTGGGCCCTAACTGGTCTGGCTCAGTGGATAGAGTGTCGGCCTGTGGACTGAAAGGTCCCAGGTTCGATTCTGGTCAAGGGCATGTACCTTGGTTATGGGCATATCCCCAGTAGAGGGTGTGCAGGAGGCAGCTGATCGATGTTTCTAACTCTCTATCCCTCTCCCTTCCTCTCAGTAAAAAATCAATAAAATATATTTTTTAAAAAATGTTAGCTTGGGTCTCCTGTTTTTTTGCACTTTGACCATTCTCTGGCATCTAACACAGGCTCCCAAAAGCAAGGGAACAAAATAGTAACATCTTTGTATAGTTTTATAAAACAGTAAATGTTCCCACATGCAACTTTTCTCCCTCAGTAAAACTGGACCAACACCAACTAAATGCTTGCAGGAGAAAACTGCTCCCTCCTGTGTGAAAACAGAACGGGATATGCACCACCAGCAGCCAGCATGCATCTAATTATGTAGTGCTTTCCTCTGAAGCCACTCCTTCCTCAATCTTTCTGGAAGATGTCCAGACTAATGCTTATCTTGTTTGTTCTTTATGGAAGACCTTTCATCATTGGTTCCAGTTGAATGAAATAAAAATGTTAAAATATAATTCCCTCTGTCTTTGAAGTTTGTGTTTCAGACTTCTTGCTTCTTTGCAAGAAGCAAAAGTCCACCCTGAGTAAGAGGACAGGGGACTGGATGGATGCAAACTGCTCATTCTATGAGGAGAGGGTGAGGCATGGTCTCAGCTGTGCCTACTTATCCCACCAACTAGCCAGAGGCTTCATTGGACTGTGTAGCCTCACCAGTATGCTTGAAGACACTAATTTGGTTCCCACTGGAGGACTGGGAAAAAGCTCTTTCACAGCATCAAAACCTGCAAAAGACCCGAGGAGATTATTTGGGTCATTATATTGCCTCTAGGCAAGTCCTCCTGGAAGCCATCTGTGTTAGACGAGAATTGCCTGTGCTGAAGGGCCAAGGGAATCGCTGAGTGACCTGAGGGCAACATTGTGGGGAAATTGTGCCTTTGGTCTAAAAAAAACCCTCCTGTTGTTCCATAATAAAATTTTTCCCTTTTCCCCAATAGAAAGAGTACCACCTTCTCCATAAAATTGATGGTATCTTTAATTTTTTTTCTTCATATGTTCTCAGCATTCTTTTACCTACATTTTCTCCTAGCTCTAATTTTTTATTAGTAGTTTAATGTAGCTCTTTCAAAATTTGTTTCAAGTATCCAGTAAACTTTCTTAAGCGTAAAGTCCAACTCTGGACTTCTGGTGCACCCTATGTGTAAATGAAAGTATTTGGGGTAATGGGAAACTCCTTCAGGGTTGATTTTTTTTTTTTTGCGGGAGGGATAGAGTTAAGAGGAAGGTTCCTTTCATTCTCTTTATACATCTGCTTACAACTCTTTCCCCTCCAACACTCCTGAAAACAAGAACGTCTTTAGCAGAGAATAAAGCTTTTCTTCCACTTCATTATTCGAGATGAGATCAAGTCCAAGTGCTCCAGGGAGAGATAATGCCAGAGTTTGGAATTCACATGGACATAAGGATGATGGACATCAGGTCTTTTCCAGGTAGTTTCTATTAGGAGTGATAGCATACAAGAGTACCTCTGATAAGGAAACGGGAAAAGCATAGAAAGGGTGTTTGTTATTCTTTTTTTTTCTTTTTAATTGTTGATAGTATTACAGATATCTCCCATCTCCTCCCCCATTTTTCCTCCTCCTAGGCCGTACCCCCGCCTCCCCTCCCCCCGCCCCCCCCCCCCTGCCCTCAGGTCTTCACTATCCTATTGCCCATGTCCATATAAGTATAATATAAGCTCTTTGGTTTATCTCTTCTCTTCCCCCCAAACTAACATTTTGGCATTCTTTAAGCCCACTATGTATCTCTTGATCTCCTTCCTATGTTTTAGGGATTTCCTATAATATCTATCTTTCTTCCCAAGTATTATCACTCAGTTTTCCAGTAATGCCTGCAGCTGGGCATAATCTTTATTTCCACCCAGAAAAGAGCACCTAGAGAAAGGACATCATTTAACAAAATTGGTGGTGAAAGCATCCTTGGGGGATGGGCACAGGTGCCAACAGAACTTGCACGGGTCCTAGTGTGAACTGCCCTGTCTGGTCCTCCAATGGCAGCAGCACGGGCTTCATAGAGGCAATCACATGGCAGGACTTGGCACTCCTCCACCTTCCCCGTATCCCTTGATAAATGATTTTTCTGCATAGGTGACAGTGTGCTCTTTTTACATTTGGAAATGTTGGCTGATACAGTGTTGTTTAAACAATAGCATTCCACTGTGGACTTGCTTTGGTTCCACTAATACTCATGGAACTTCTCATTCTATTGGAATTTCTTCCAGACTCTTCAAAAATATCACAGCCATTTCCCTGTGAAGACAAACCCATGGCTCTGGGCACTGATGTGGCCCACTTAAAAATTATACATAGTTCTCTCTGATACATCTCTTCCTGGATGTGGAAGATTAACAAAACAGAGAAAGCCAAATAGAAGTTAGGTAGAAGTTGGTTGAATACTAAGTTAGGTAGCATAACCTAAATCTCAGTCCGAGTTCCCCTAAGTTTTCTGCAAGTTTAAGAGATTGAGGTCAGATAACAACAGGGTATGTGGCAGGTCAGCTAGTTCCTCCAAAAGCTGTGTTAAAATGGTGGTTTTTAACCTTGGTCGCACATTAAAATCATCTTGAAAATGTTTAAGATAACAATGCCTGGGCCCTTAGGAATTTTGTTTCAGTTGGTCTGGGTTGGGTCGTAGGCATCTGTTTCTTTTGAAAGCTTGCCAAACTAATCTAAGACCACGGTTGAGAACCTCCACATTAGTGAGAATTCAAGTCATATGCACAAGCTGGACATCTTTGATGATACTACTGACTGCTCATCATATCCTAGTGTAGACGTGTATCAGTAGGAATGTTTATACGTCACAATGTACATCAAATGCTGTGTTAACTACCACTGGGAGTGGCAAAACCAACAACAGTAACCCATTCAGGTGGTGTCCACCTGAGTCTAAGCAGCACTGGCCAGCTGATCTGTCCAGTATGCACCCCAGGAGAGTGACTCGTGTTGATTAGATCCACCTGGTTTAGATAAGCCTCCTCATAATACCTGTGGCACTTCATTTAACACAGAACTTTATAAAATAGACTGGAGATTTAGTTAGAAATGACCCAGCTCTGTGGAATGCATTTGATATCTGTTGGTATGTAGTTAATGTAAAAACTCACACAGAAGAATAATTTAAGTTTGCTACCAGTATTAACTAGTTGTGGGGAAGATAGAGGTATTGGGTTAGCTTGGAGTCTTGCCCAGGAGGCCAATAGGCTCTAAGGAACAGATGTTTCTGGGGAATAAGTGGTTGCTAGAGCAGCAGGGGTGTTGCCCCAAAATGGAAAACCAGAAAACAAAATGACCAAATGAAGATCATTCTCATAGCAAAGTGAGAGAAGTCAAGAGACTAGAATCAGGCAGTAAATGCACAAAATGCCCAATAAATCAGTTCAATAAACACAGGCACAAAAGTGAATGCAGGAATGAGCATCCAGTAACTAAACTAAGGCAGGCTGATCTGAACTTTTGTAGGGACAAAGCAAGAATTGGGGCCAGTTAGCCAGAATGGGGGCTGGGGTGAAATGGAAGGAGGACAAAGGGAAATGTTTAGTTTCATCCAACTAAAACCCAAAAGCTGGTGCAGCCAGATAGGAGGGTGCTGCATACCTCTGGGTCCCTGCAGACCTGCCCCCCAGGGACAGATTTGGGTCCTTCTTCCTGAGTGTGCTGACCTTCACCAACAGCAGCTAAGGCCACACTGTGCTCCTGGCTGGGTCCAGGGCCTTTGTAAGGTTGCCAGGTTCTCAGGCCACTCTGTCTTGTTTTGGTGCACACCAGCCAGTCCCTTCCAATACCAAAGAGAATACAGAAATCACAGAGCACTCCCAGGATCCATTCGCAATTGTTTGCTTTCACTACATTGGCTTCAGCCACTTATATTTCTGTTTGCTGCTTTAGAAATCAGTGAACTATAGCTTATGTAGAAACCATGATGAAAATGTAAGACAACTATAAATTTTTATTAAAAGACACAGAAGAAAATCTAGATAAAGACTTTCCTGGTGGAGAAGCTACAATAATATTTCAAAGATCCTTGGAGAAATAGATGAATAGATTAATGAAACAAGTGGAAATCCAGAAACAGACTCGTGTGCACATGGAAAGTTCATGAATACTAAATGTGGCA
>PVJC01036750.1:0-17571 GCA_004026665.1 Murina feae | reverse complement strand
TTTAAGAAATGAACACACTGCTGGAGAGCATTGAAACGTGGGGCAGATCTCCCCCTTGTGAGTCCTTGTCTCATGAAACTTGAAGAATAAGATTCGTGAACTAAAAGGACTTGTTAGCAAAAGGATATAAATTTATTAGAAGCAAATACAGACTCCTGGATAGGCAGGGGGGCTCCAAGGGGGTA
Source organism: Murina feae (assembly GCA_004026665.1). NCBI lineage: Eukaryota > Metazoa > Chordata > Mammalia > Chiroptera > Vespertilionidae > Murina > Murina feae. Next base: position 17,386 of record PVJC01036750.1, on the reverse strand, counting down.
ACCCACTTAGCCCCTTTTTTCTCAGGCTTATAAAGGCTGTAGTTCTTTGTCTCTTCATGCTCCCTTCTAATTGGACCCCTTCTCCATTTTAGGATTGTGCTTTTCTAATTGGTCAGTCAGTCTTTTCCAAAACCCAAGTGGTGCCCTCCACTCTCTCTCCCCTTTAATTGTAACATTTCTCTATTTCCTGTGAACATATGTTTCTGTTTTCCCAGCATTTGTCAACATTTCTCTATCTGTGCAAGTATGTTTCCTTTTTCCTCATACTCTGTGATTGTTCCCTATCTTCTGTGAATTAGGTCTTCCTCTTCCCGGATTTATCCCGGGAAACCTTTCTATTTTCTGCGAAGGTATGCTTTCTGGTGACTCCAAGCCCTTACCTATGCATTACTCCCCCATGGGCCCTCTTTATTCCTAAAGTTCCCTAAATCTGCCTATTTTATCCCTAAAATTTCTTTCAGCATTATGCTAAGTGAAATAAGGCAGAGAAAGACAAGTACCAAATGATTTCATTCATATGTGGAATTTAATAAACTAACAAACAAAATAGAAAAAACACACACATACATAGAGAACAGATTAACAGCTGCCAGAGTGGGGTTGGGGGCTGGGTGCAAAGGTGAAGGGATTAAGCAAAAAAAAGGAAAGAAAGAAAATTCATATGCACAGATGGCAGCATGGTGATTACCAAAGGGAAAGTCAGGCAGACAGAAGGAAGTAGAAGAGAGGATGAGGGGAATAAATGTTGATGGAAGGAGACTTGGAGTGGGGAACACACAGAATAACATACAGATGATGTATTATAGAATTGCACACCTAAACTTACATAACTTTATTAAGCAAAGTCACTAGAATAAATTCAATAAAAAGAAAAACAATTAAACATACCAGAAACTAGAATATTTACTTAACTTGAATATGAAATGGATGTTTGGCAAATTAGCATTCAATAATCCCTATATGATAATCCAAATATATATATATATATATATATATATATATATATATATATATATATATATATATAGTTTAACTCGTTTTTCTTTCTATGGAGAAACAAAATGTATTGTAATTTTATATATCTACTTAAATATATATTAGTTATACAGAGTTTTAACTCATTGGTTAAGAATATAATTATCAAACTTTTATATATAAAATATGTTTTTAATTTATCAAAGGGAAGCTATTTACATTATTAATTTGAATTATGCCACAGGTGTTTCTTATGCTCTTTGAAATTTCTAAAATTAAACAATTGGAAACCTTATTTTTGAAATTAACAATCTGAGATTCAGAGAAATTAACTATATGTATATGTGCTGCGGAATGGCTGAAGGATAAATTCCTCTGTAAATCTGAATGACTGTTCCGTGTATGTTTCTGCGAAGCATTTTACATATTAGGTAATTTATTTTCTACATTACAAATAAATAAAAAAGGTATTAGTAAAATTTGTATGTGTGTGTGACCCTAATTAGAATTCTAAAAGTACTCAGGTAGTTGTTGGAAAATCATTGAAACTTAATAAGAAAGAATCAGTTTTGTAAAAATACTGCCTTGATTTAAATATATATGTATTATTTTTTATATTATTCTTCTTTTTTGGTAATGCTAATATTTAGCATATAAATATTTACTTTTATTTCTACTGAGGTTAGGTTGTTAAAACACACTACATGAAATTGTTTTTGTTGCTTCTAATTAGTCTATAATAGTTTAACATCAATAAGTTCAATAATGTGTTTCTTTGCTCAGGAGCAACATTGGCACCGATGCTATGAAAATTAACCTACAAAAAGAAAAGCCTGGCCTCTGCCCTTGATGATTGTGGGGTAATCTCTAGATCCCTGAAAGATTGCCTGACAAGAGTGTCTTTTCTCCAGTGATTGTGACCATCAGATTATCGTATAATATGATTTATGATTAATTAAATATCAGAATATCAGGTCTGACCTCCTGAGACACTCAACTAATGGTATTTGCAAGGGCATGGGGACTAAACCAGCCATGTAGACAGTGTGCAATTGATTCTCAATAAAAATTCTGCATCAGCCCTGACCGGTTTGGCTCAGTGGATAGAGCGTCAGCCTGCTTGTTGAAAGGTCCCAGGTTCGATTCCGGTCAAGGGCATGTGCCTTGGTTGCAGGCACATCCCCAGTAGGAGGTGTGCAGGAGGCAGCTGCTTGATGCTTCTCTCTCATTGATGTTTCTAACTATTCCCTCTCCTTTCCTCTCTGTAAAAAATCAATAAAATATATTAAAAAAAAAACAAAAACCTCTGCGTCAAAGCCTTGGGTTTGTTTCCCTAGTGTGTAGCACTCACTCTGTGAGTAGTGTCACACATCATGTACAGGAATAGGTAACACCATCCATTGCTATATAGGGCGAGTATGATCAGAGGGTCTACATTTGGACCCTTCCCAGACTTGGCCCTATGCACCTTTTCTTTTGGCTGGGTTGAACTTTTAATTTTTCCTCATAATAAACTGTAACTATGAGTGGAATAGCTTTCTTTGCATTCTGTGAGACCTTCTAATAAATAATTGAAAATGAGGGGGTTTTGAAGCCCTCCAAAATTGCAAATGATGTCATAAGTGTCAAGCAAGGGCAGTCTTAAGGGAACTGTACCTGCACTCTTTATAATTTGGCTAATTTTGGTTGACTCCCAATTTAGGCCATCTATACTAATAATAGACTAGAGCTGTCACAACCAGATGGACCACAGGACCTCGCCTGGATTGGAGATGGGGATTGGGGGAACCTCCAGCGGCCCTAGCTCAGGCTGGCCAGCATCCCAGAGGAGACCCCACCAGGATGAGGATTGTGGCCGGTCTTCAATCTGTGGTGGCCCCTAGCCCCAGGAGGCCTCTTGCCAAGGACACCCGAGTCTGTTCTGAACCTAGGGCTGGGATCTCCCTGTGAGCAACTCAGAAGCTGCCCGTGTTTAACTGCCAGTCCCTGGGAGTACATCCATTGTCCACCAAAAACTAGGATCATCCAACCATTCACAGTCTCCGTGTAAGTGCAGGTCCATGGCTAAGGGGGTGGAGACCAGACCAAAAAAAACCCAGCAGAAACACCCCGCCCACCTCGGCGGGTGCAGCTGCAGTCCACGCGGGCCTGGGCAGTGTAGAAAGTGTGACTCTCCCTCTCCCGGGTCCTGTGCTGGTACTGCTGCCTCGCTCAAGCCCCCCTGAGTTCTGACAGCAAAGTGTGAAGGGCATCCTGCAGGAGTTGTGCGGTTCTGGGTGCTTTTGCCCAAAGACACTCTTTGGGATGAATTCAGAGCCACGTTTCACTTCCCATGAGACTGGAAAAATGATGTAAAAGGAATTTGACAAAAGCTGTCCACTTCTCTGTTTATTCTTTTGAATCCACAAAACAACCTTTAAAAAAAGCATTCGGTCCACCTAAGAGAGAATGCACTTTCTGGCCAGAGCATGCAGGATTCTTCTGCCCAACAGGTTAAGGGAAGCAGAGAGCTGGCACAGTGGAAATGGCTCTGGTCTCCTATGAGGAGACCGCGGAAATGGGGCTGTAGAAATTCCATAGCCTCTTGCCACCTTCTCCTTTGCAAACCACACCATCCAGATCCACCAGGACTAGAGGCAACTGGGAGTAGAAGCCAGGGCTTAGGATGTGGTAAGCAAATACTATGGGGCCTCTGAAAACATCTGCAATGGATTATAAGACTGCTCTTTATTTAAAAAGAAATAAAAGAACAGCTTTGTTGAGATATAATTCATATACTGTACATGTCCCTTAAAGTGTCACTTAAAATAAATTCAGAGTAGCACAACCATCACCATGCTCAATTTTTAAATATCTTCACGACCCCATCCCTTTAAGAAAAAACACAAAAACTTCTACCCACTTGAATCACTTTCCTGATCATTTTCCCTAAAATAGATAGCATTTTAAGGGTGGGTAAAGGAAGTTGAGGGACTTAAAATACTGCACAAAGGATATTGTAAAATGACAAATCCCAAAGTGAAGATCATGTGTTTTCTTTAAAAAAAAATTATATATATATATATATATATATATATATATATATATATATATATATATATTTATATTTATATTTTAGAGGCCCGGTGCACGAAATTCATGCACTGGGGTGGGTGGGGGTTCCTCAGCCCAGTTGCCACCTCTCACATATTGGGAGACCTCAGGGGATGTCTTACTGATGGCTTAGGCCCGCTCCCTGTTCCCCTTGGAGAGCAGGCCAAAGTCGCAGTCTGGCCTCCCTTTGTGGGAGGTAACCAGGTTAATCAGGGGAAGCCACAAGCCCCATCACCCCACTGCTGCACCTACTGCCAGTCACCGCAGTCATGAAGGTGTTTTCATCAACACGGACTCCAGTCCCTTCACCATGAAAAAATGACAACTTTCTTTAGGCATTTTCAAGATATGTCTTTCATAAGATATGACATTTCTTTCTTTCTTTCTCTTTTTTTAATCCTCAGCTGAGGATATGTTTCCGTTGATTTTTAGAGAATGTGGAAGAGAAGGGAAAAACACAGAGAGAAAGATCAAAGTGAGAGGAACGCTTAGATTGGTTGCCTCCTGCATATGCCCTGACCTGGGCCCTGGCCAGGGAAGAACCTACAACCCAGGAACATGCCCTTGGTCAGAATTGAACCCAGACCTTACAGTCAGCAGGCTGAGGCATTATGCACTGAGCCAAACTGGCTAGGGCAGGATATGACATTTCTTAGCCCTCCAGCAGTGGACCTTCATTTTTTCTCCAGGAGTGTGGTTGGAAAACCCTAGATCACCTTATTGGATTCTTATTACCCAAGTTACTAAGAATATTACCAGTGGCATACAGGGAGCTTAGCCAATGAGCGATGAGAAAAGGTGTTTCCTCTGTAGTTCACTCCAATCACTGGCTCCACCCCTGCCTCTCCAATCCCAACTCCACTCTTGCCCAGGCCTATAACATCTGGTCGAGGCTGCAGGCCTGGGCAGAAGATCCCCAAACCCCTCCGATCGCTGGCTTCACAGAGCCCAGGCCTCTGTGATCACCGGCTCTGATCCTGCCCCCTGCCATCAACAGGTCCACCCCTGCCCTACTGGCAGCCTCTGGCCAAGGCTGCAGGCTTGAGCAGGGGACCCCTAGACCTTGCTTTGCTGGCTCCAACGGTGCCCAGACCCTTGTGATCGCAGGCTCCGGCCCTGCCCCTTCCAATCTCTGGCTCTGTGGAGCCCAGGCTCCTGCAATCTCCAACCTTGCCCCTGTTCAGGCCTGAGGCCTCTGACCCAGGCCTTATGCCTGGGTAGGGCACCCTCATACTCCTCCAAACACCGGCTCTTCCCCTGCCCCCTCTGATCACTGGCTCTGCCCTTGCCTATGCCTGAGGCATCTGGTGATGGCCTCTGGCCTGGGCTGGGGACCTCCAGCTTCCTGTGATCACCTGTTCTGCCCTTCAGGTCTCCCGCATCCCCTGCCACCTGTCTGGCTAACAGGCTTGACCACTTCAGTGGCAAGGCTGAGCCAGACTGGGTGCCGTCATCTTGTGGCCATAGAGGAGGCCATCTTTGTCACAGAGTGATGCCTAATTTGCATATTACTCTTTTATTATATAGAACTAGAGGCCTATTGCACAAAAATTTGTGCACTGGGGGGAGGTCCCTCAGCTTAGCCTGTGCCCTCTTGCATTCTCAGACAGCTTGGGAGATGTCCACCCTGTTATGTTAGGCCTGCTCCCTGGGAGACTGGGCCTAAGCTGGCAGCCAGACATCCCTCTGGCAGCCTGGGAGCCCAGGGGGCATGTCCACTTGCCAGCAGGGAGCAAGCCTAAGCTGCAGTTGAACATCCTTAGCACTGCTGAGGAGGCAGGAGAGGCTCCCACCACCACTGCTGTACTTGCATCCATCAACCTGGCTTGTGGCTGAGCAGAGCTCCCCCTGTGGGAGTGCACTGATTACCAGGCGGCAGCTCCTGCATTGAGCATCTGCCTCTTAGTGGTCAGTGTGTTTTATAGTGACCAGTCATTTCTAGTCATTTTTCTATTAGGGTCAATTTGCATATTACTCTTTTATTGTATAGGATAGAGGCAGGCCTGGTGCATGAGTGGGAGCTGGCTGGTTAGTCTTGAAGTGTGTCCCATATCATGGTAGGTGTCCCTGCTGTGGTACCTGGCCAGCCTGGGTGAGGGGCTGATGGCTGTTTTCAGGCTGACCAAGACCCCCAGTTGGGACTCTCACCCCATGAGGGCATGGCCAGCCTGGGTGAGGGGCTGATGGCTGTTTGTAGGCTGGCCACAGCCCCTTCAGTATGGGGGTCCTCATTGGGGTGCCTGGCGAGCCTGGGAGAGGGACTGGTGAATGTTTGCAGGCTAACCAAGGCCCCCATTGACCCAAGCTCTCAGCCAGGCTGGATGGAAGCAGGTATCTGGGATTTATTTATCTTCTATAATTAAAAATTTGTTGCCTTAAGTGGAGGCCACAGGTGTCCAGGGCAGGTGGGAAGCTTGGCTTCCTCCATTGCCAGGGCAACCAAGCCTCCTGCTTGCTTCTGCTCCGTGGCTGCTGGCTGCCATCTTGGTTGGGTTAATTTGCATATAGTTGTTCTGATTGGCTGGTGGGCATGGCTTAGTTATAGCAGAGTGACACCAATTTGCATGTTTCTCTTTTATTATATATATACACATATTTCAGAGAGAAAGGGAGAGAGAGAGAGAAATATCAATGATAAGAATCACTGATTAGCTGCCTCTGCCAGGCCCTTACTGGGGATTGAGCCCTCAACCCAGGCATGTGCTTCTGACCAGAATAAAACCTGGAATCATTCAGTCTACAGGCCAATGCTCTCTCCATTAAACCAAACGGCCCAAGGCCATATGTTTTCTTTAAGTTCTTCGTGGTTGTAATGCTCTACAAATCTATACTAATAAAAGGGTGGTCATCTTCTAGATGTCCTTCTAGACAAAGCTGTAGCAGCTGTGAGGGCTGAGGGTCAGGCAGCTGTGGGCAGCTAGAAAGGGCTGAGGCTCAAGCTGGCAGTGGCAGCAGCAGTGGGGTAATGGGAGTGGTGCCTTCCCCTCATCTGCCAGGTCACCTCCCTCAGAGGAAGGCCAGACTGGGGGCCAAGGCACAGGCAGTTAAAGGTGATCAGGCTAGTAGGAGAGGGCAATTGGGGGCTATCGGGCCAGTAAGTGAGGGCAATTGGGAGTGATCAGGCCAGCAGGGGAGCAAGGTAGGGGCAATCAGGTTGGCAGGCAGAGGGGTTAGGGGCAATCAGGCAAGCAGGCAGGTGAGTGATTAGAAGGCAGCAGTCCTGGATTATGAGAGGGATGTCCAACTGCCAGGAGTCGCATATCCCTTGAGGGGTCCCAGATTGGAGAGGGTACAGGTTGGGCTGAGGGATAAACCCTCCCTTTAATGAATGAATTTTGTGCACTGGGCCTCTAGTGGAAGTATAGTAATTTTATTTCTGATGATTTGGAAGCTTAAGTTCAATAACTTTGTATAATAAAATGGGCCCTTGATTCACTGGTTAAAAATAAATATATCTTTCATTAGTAAAATGTACAAGGTTTGATATTTAATGAATTCAAATAATTTAAGTTACTTATGAATTCAGTGAGTAGAAACTAGATCCTTTTAAGACTATAACATCAGTTTTGAGGAGTTCAATTTAAAATATCATTGATGAAAAATTAAGAGGTAGTCTAAAATATTGAATCAACTTTGATGCTGTACAATAACTTGATTTACTATGCTCAAAATTAAACTTTGTCAAATTATTTATGACTTTTTACAAATATTTTGCATATTATGTTGTACCAAATTATCAAAAATAATAGGAAAAGATTATCTTTCCTGTGTACTATAGGCCTCCTCTCAAATAATTATCGTATCAACACTGTGAGAGCTAATACTCTCTTCAGTATTTAGAATTCAGAATAAATTTAGAGAAGTGTAGAATTTCACTTAATCTATATAACTTGTAAGTGGCTTGATTAGGACTTATATTGAGTTAGTGACATCAGAATACTTAAAGGAATCCTATATAATAAAAGCATAATATGCAAATTGACCATTCCTTTGGGACGCCTAAGCCATGCCCACCAGCCAATCAGAGTAACTGTATGCAAATTAACCCAGCCAACATGGAGGCCGGCACTCAGGGAGCTGAGTAAACAGGCAGTTTCCTTTGCAGCAGGAGTGAAACTGTTTGCGGGCTGCCTGGGCTTCTCTCCCCTCCAGGGAACAACATATTTGCAACATTGTTTCAATCCTAGGAGCTGAAGCAAACAGCAGACTGGGCCTGACTTATAAGGGAAACATTGTTTCATTATAGAAGCCAGAGCTGAAGCAGAGAGGAGGTTTCGTTACTTGTATAGGCCCTGGCTTAAAGGAACAGTGTATCAATTATAGAAGATAAACAAACCCCAGAAACCTGGTTCCAGCCAGCCTTGCTGGGACATTGGGTCAATGGTAGCTGTGGGCAGCCTGAAAGCCTGAAAACAGCCCTCAGCCCTGCACCCATGTGGCCACACCCCAATGGGGTGAGGGACGTTACTGGGGAGCTTGGCCAGCCTGAAAACAGTCATCAGCCCCTCACCCAGGCTGGCCAGGTACCCCAGTAGGGACCCAAAACCTGAAGGGACTGTGGGCAGCCTGAAAATAGCCCTCAAACCATCACCCAGGCTGTCCACATCCCAATGGAGTGAGGGTCCACACTGGGGGGGTTGGCCAGCCTGCAAACAGCCATCAGCCTCTCACCCAGGCTGACCAGGCACACCAGCAGATGGACATCCCCAGAGGGGTTCCAGACTGCAAGAGGGCACAGGTTGGCCGGATGGACCTCCCAAGTGCACAAATTTTTGTGCACCAGGCCCATAGTGTTTACATGATTTTGATAATCCAATTAAATTATATATTTCTTAGTTGCTATCTGTTTGTACTCAGCTGCATCTCCACAATTTTTATCTTCCCTTCTCTATCTGGGCTACACACTCAGAAACAACATTTCCTTAAAATTCTTAATATCAAGATTTAAGATTATATTCTTAAAAGAATGGTACTGCATAAAATCAGAAGACAGAATAAGAAGAAAAAGCCATCATTTTCTTCTTCAAACAACTAAGGGTTAGTACAAAGGCAAATAGCAGGTGGGAGGTTCTGCAATGACTAATGGTAAATTATCTGAAAATCATATTTTTAAAATGCGGTTAGCTGAGATCACTGTGGCAAATTTCTGACTTCCTAAGAGCAAATAGTGGTTTTCCTAAATCTTTGTTTGTGCTGCCCTTCCCGTAATTCAAGTACCTATTTCCTTATATGAAATTTCTTCTTAATAAAAAATCTGGACTGATTCACTTTATCCTGATCAAACTATAACAGAGATATGTGGAAAACCTATTATTTTTATCATGTCTTTATACACCAGGAAATAACTATTTATATATTAGTAGGAATAGATTGTGACAAGTCAGTGTTGGAAAACTTTGCCAATTTAAGTACCCAGAATTTGAAATAATTCTGGCTTCACAATGTTATAGTAATAGAAGTTTTCTAAGAATGGCAGAATTTTGGGTTATTAGAAACCTGAACCATAAAAATATAAACCCATGAATAACTGTTTTTTTATGCTATCATTGATAGATATTTATACAAACTCTGCTTTAACCTTAGGAATAATTTACTCATTTCGAATCTAGATTGGATAACTTAATACAAAATGCCTTAAATGCTGCTCTAGAAATCTTTCATTTCATATATTGTCCTTCAATATCTACTTGACTATTTGGGAACACATTATGTACTGTGAGAAATAAACATAAGCCAAGATAAAAGAATAGTGTAGATAAAAGTTTTTCAAACACTTTTAAAAATTTTATCTTTATTGTTGAAAGTATTACAGATGTCTTCTTTTGTTTTTACCCGTAGACCACTTCTAGCTCATATCTGCCTCCACCCCAGCCCTTCATCACACTATTGTCTGTATCCATTGTATCCATGCTTTATACATATAAGTTCTTTAACATATACTAGTAACTTCTTTGATTAATCTCTTCGCACCCACCCACCCACCCCCACCTTCCCTGAGATTCCACAGTCATACACTTTTTAATTTTGTTAGCTCTGATTATCCTACTTAGTTTTTTCTAAGTAGCATTATATGGATTAGTAACAGCAATACAGAGGCAAACAAACAAAAAGAAGGCTAGAGAAGAAACTGATGATGCTTCTGGCAAAAAGAAAACATTCCCACAGGATATGATAATTTAGTTCATTCAAATCTACTTTAGATGAAGTCAGACTGATGCACTCCATTGCCAGTAGCTTAACATTTATCAACAAAACTGGTAACTTAATAACAGTAGCAGCATCTCTCAATCACAGATATTTTTGTTATTAAATAAGCAGTTCTATTTCAATTTAATAGCAAAAATGGAGAGTGGATGGAAATTTGTCTGAATATTTTTATCATCACTGATAAAAATACAAGCATTTTTAATGGAGGTGAACCTGGAAGGATTTTGCCCTCTTTAATATTTTATTTTTTGTCCAAAATTGAGAGAGATCATTTCAAATGTATATGAAAACCAAAGAGCCATTACTAAGAACTATCTGTGATGCTACATTATTATTTTCTTCCATTGGAATCTGGCCAGTATCTAATCTAATAAAAAAGTAATATGCAAATTGACCATCACTCTGAGATACCTAAGCCATGCCCACCAGCCAAACCACACCCATCAGCTAATCAGAGCGGCTGTATGCAAATTAACCCAGCCAAGATGGCAGCTAGCAGCCATGGAGTTAAAGCAAACAGAAGGTTTCTGTTGTACCAGCGATGGAGTTGAAACTGCCTGCTTAGGCCAGCTGGGCCTCTGCTCAAGGCAACAAAGTTTCAATTATAGAAGCTAAATAAACCCCAGAAACTTGATTCCAGCCAGCCTTGCTGGGACATTGGGTCAATGAGAGCTGTGGGCAGCCTAAAAATGGCCCTCAGCTTCTCACCCAGGCTGGCCAGTTACCCCATTAGGGACCCAAACCCTGAAGGAGATGTGGACAGCCTTAAAATAGCCCTCATTCCCTCACCCAGGCTGGCCAGGTACCCCAGTAGAGACCAAAACACTGAAGGGACTGTGTGCAGCCTTAAAACAGTCCTCAGCTCCTCACCCAGGCTGGCCAGGCATGCCAGCAGGTGGACATCCCCCGAGGGGTCCCAGATTGCGAGAGGGCACAGGCCGGGCTGAGAGACTCTCCTGAGGGCACAAATTTTTGTGCACCGGGCCCCTAGTCTTATTATAATTTTGAATTCATAAACCAATTATGGGAACACTGATATCTTAAAAAAGTATTTTTTCTTCTGTCTAAAGGTAAGAATTAATGAATCAGAGAGCTACTTCTTAAATTCTATGTAATTCCCTAATTTATTTTTTCAAAAGACATTCTAGAACTCTTCTTAAGGCTACACACCTCCAAAATCCATAATTTTCCAATCTTCCTCATTACATTGCTCATCTAGACCACAAGTACTAGTTTTATAATACTCTCCCAATTCATTTTTCCCTATTACTATTGAGTTTCTAAGTTTTATTCCAGTCCTGTATGACAAACCTAGACTACAGACTGCACCATGAGCTTCTTCTAATTATGTGGAAAATGTGAAATGTGAGCAAAGGAAACATCTCTCAAACATTCAGAGTGAGCCATGGTTGCAATGTTTCCCCACCAGTAAAAGCCTACCTGTATTATTATAGCTTCCAACATTCTAAGGAATAAAGAATGTCTTTATATGATAGAAAATAAATTTATTTTACATTATAAGGGTCAAATAAAACCATGACTTGGTAAGCCTCATTAATGAATTACCTTTCTCAACAGCATAGATGGACCTGGTGGTTATTATACTAAGTAAAATAAGACTTTCAGAAAAAGACAAGTATTACATGATCTCACTTATAAGTGGAATCTAATGAATATAATAAACTGATGAGCAAAAAGGAAACCAAGAGATGGACACATGCAACAGACTGACAGATGCCAGAGGGCAGAGATGTTGGGGGACTAGAGGAAAGAAGGTGAATGGATTAGCCAAAAAGCATATACATCAGAGGCCTGGTGCACAAAATTTGTAGGGTCCCTAGGTCTAGCCAGTGATCAGAGCTGATTGGGCCTTCCAACTGCCAGCTGGGGCCTCCCTTCCCTGGCTGCTGGCTGCTAGCTGGGGTCTTCCTTCATTCCACACCACCGCTGGTGGTTGGCACATGTCATAGTGAGTGATTGGTCTCCCAGTTGAACTCTCGTGGGGACAATTTGCATATTAGGTTTTTCTATATATAGATAACTCATAGATATGGACAACAATGTGGTTACAGTCAAGGGGAAGGGAGAGTAGGAGGTAGGTAGAAGTGGGCAAAGTGAAGAGAAATGGGGACTGGAGATGGAAAGGGTTTTAGCCTGGGGCAATGCACACACTATGCAGTGTGAAGATGATGCTTTATTGAGTTGTACTCTTGAAACCTGTATGGTTTCGCAAGCCAATGGCATCACAACAAATTCAATTTATAAAAAAAAGAAGAAATGATTTCAGCTAAAAACCATACAATAAATTTATAACACTGAGAAGAAACCCATTAAAAAGGAAATGTAGTATTTATTTACTGACCCATCAAAATGTCATTATTATTGTGATCATTTATAAAATATAGGATATACAACTTATGTACTTTACTTCTTAAAAAGGCATATTTTGTTATTCAATCACTAAAAAACTACTAAGTTTGAATTCAATAAATTCTCCTCTTTCATTTTTGTGTTGAAGTATTAAGTAAAAAATCAATTACAAGCAAAATTTGTTTCTTAGAATACATTTGCAATTTGATTTATGCCACAGCTTTCTACTTTTTCAAAATGTTTTAAAAAAAAATCCTCACCTGAGGATATTTTTCCATTAATTTTTTTGAAAAAGTGGAAGGGACGGAGGCAGACAGAGAGAGAAACATTGACGTGAGACACATTGATTGATTGCTTCTGGCATTTGCCAACCAGGGCCTGCAACCAAGGGACTGAGCCTGCAACCAAGGTACATGCCCTTGACCAGAATGGAACATAGGACTCTTCAGTCCACAGGCTGACATTCTATTCACTGAGCATAACTGACTAGGGCTAACAATGATTTTTTAATTCTGCCTTTTCTAAAAAATTTGAGATCAGTTTTCCAATAGAAGCTTAATTCAGTAAAAATTTTGGAAGAAATAATTATTTCTGTAAGCATTATTTTTTAAAATATGAAACACCCCTTAAAGCTCATTATAAAACTGAATCCCAGAGAAGTTCTATGACTTTGACAAAGTCACATACAGAATTAGCATAACTAATTCTTAAATCAGAACTTATTATTCATATAATTATTCCTAATAGATACTGTTGTGTATTATGTGTAATTATTATCCTATATAATAAAAGCCTAATATGCAAATAAACTGAAGGGTAGAATGACCGGTGGAACAACCAGTCGCTATGATGTCCACTGACCCTCAGGTAGCAGACTCTCATTGCAGGAGCTGCCCTCAGCCTGTAGGCCCCAGGCTGGCCATGGTGGGTACCAGCAAGGTCCCTCTAATTGCCCCACTAGTTGCACACAGATTGACCCTGATTGCTCTAGCTCTGTGGCTGCCAGACGTTATCTTGGCTGGGTTAATTTGCATACAGCCACTCTTATTGGCTAGTGGGTGTGGCTTCACTGGTGGGAGTGGCTTAGGTGTCTCAAAGTGATGGTTAATTTGCATATTACTCTTTTATTAGTTATCAAATTATCTGTTAATCCTGTGTGCTTATTAGGCATTGTTCAAGACATGGCTAAGTTCTAATAATTAATAAATTGAAGAATTAAGTCATGAATCTCAATACTTAAGTTAATTCTGACTCAAGGATATGTTTTTCATCGATTCTAGAGAGAGAGAAAGGGAGAGGGAGAGAGAGAGAAATATTGATTGGTTGCCTGTAACCCAGGTATTTGGCCTGACTGGGAATTAAACCCATGCCCCTTTGGTGCATGTGTGGAGTCTCTAACCAACTGAGCCATTTTGGAGAGCCACTTTTTATCTTCTAATATCCTATATAATAAAAGGGTAATATGCAAATTGACCCCAACAGCAGAACAACTGGGAATGACTGGTCACTACGACACACAATGACCACAAAGGGATAGACGCTCAGTGTAGGAGCTGTCTCCTGGTGGTCAGTGTGCTTCCACAGGGGGAGCTCTGCTCAGCCACAAGCCAGGCTGATGGCTGCCAGCACAGTGGTGGTGGCAGAAGACTCTCCTGCCTCCTCAGCAGTGCTAATGCTGTCCGACTGAAGCTTAGGTTTGCTCCCCACTGGTAAGTGGACATTCTCTGAGGGCTCCCGGGCTGAAGAGGGTGTCTGACTGCCAGCTTAGGCCCGATCCCCCAGGGAGCAGGCTTAAGCCAGCAGGTGGACATCCCCTAAGAGGTTCCAGACTGTGAGAGGGCACAGGCCAGGCTGAGGCAACCCCTACCCCTCACTCCCAGCCCCCCCTCCACTGAGTGCACAAATTTTTTTGTAGTATTTAAATATTTGATGATTTATGGAGATATGTGGTAACCTTTCCTAACTTAGTAAAATTTCCCTCAGAAAAGAACCTGTATTTTGCTTAATAATACATAAATAAAAAATGAAAGACTTTGCTATTTAGAACAGGCAAGTAATAACTTCAGTTGAGAGTGTAATACACAATTTCTTTTTTTTTTTGCCCCACTTAATACAAAGAGTATAAATATTTTATTTTTTCCTCAAGAAAATTAGAAATATTTGTTACTCACTTACACCCTAAAGTGTCCTGTCTGATGTAATATTAAAATACTTCTCACAATGCAGACTCAGAAGCACCTAGTATCAATATACACAAATCAGTGGGCGAAAGATGTAAATTGTGACTCAGTTTCAAGAAAAGTATCTCACTTGTTCCCATGTCAGACATTCAGCTTTTCTAGCATTTTAACATTTTTAAATTGTACCTGTTGATTGGACAAAATGAAATATTTTCTGTTAAGTTGGTTTAATAAATAGAAGATGGACTTTTATTATACTCAAATGATGTCTTTACTTGTTACACTTAAAGTTCAGCTGGCATATTTAGAGGTATTTAAAACAAAGCTTTTTTTAATAAAGAAAATTCAGTTAACATCTGAACAGGGGAATGATATTTATTCTATCTGCAATAAATCAACTGAATAAGATAGGCATATATTATATACTTTTACTTCTTAAACTTTCTCTGCCTCTTGAAAATTTTATTTAAATTAATGTCAGCACAGTCCTTAAGAATAACTGTAGAATTTGGCATTATAAGTCCTGTTGATTTTGTTCTGCTTTTGACAAGCTTACAATTGAGCTCTACAGAGGTTTGTGTGGTTTTTTTTTTAATACATTTTTATTGATTTTGGAGAGGATGGGAGAAGGAGAGAGAGAGAGAAACATCAATGATGAGAGAGAATCATTGATTAGCTGCCTCCTGCATGCCCTCTATTGGGGATTGAACCCACAACCTGGTCATATGCCCTTGACAGGAATCAAACCCAGGACCCTTCAGTCTGCAGGCTGAGGCTCTGCTCTACTGAGCCAAACCAGCTATGACTATGGAGTTTTTTAAGCCCCATTACAAGTTATAGCTCAAGTTATGTTCTCCATGGAAGTCCGCTTCAGGAAGGAAACATAAACTGAGAATTAGAGAGAGTTCAAGAGCCAAAGGAAAAATGAAATGAAGATTAGAGATAAAAAAAACTTACTAAATCAAAGAAGAAACTGTGATAAAGCAGTTTTAAGGAGTAAGGTGAAAAGTTTCCATGGAAAGGAGATATAAAAGGTTTAGAAGAGCTGACAATTCCTTTAGTAGAATGATGAAACAACATTAGGGTAACTAGTTCTTACTAAAGCTGCATCAGTCTTTGATTAGGAATTTGTTCAATGGAAATTCAGATTAATAGCAACAGATGATGAGGGAGAGTTAATAAGATTCGGGTGATAAAGGCTGGGTATTTCTATTAATTACTCCATTGTTCTGATCTAATATTAATTGAGTTCTCATTAGGAGAGCACTGGAGATATTCATATTCACAAGATATCATTTCACATATTTCCAGATTTGATCATTTGTTACTTCAAGTTGATAACAGAATTCTTATTTTTCTGAGGCAATTCAGGCATAACATGCTAAGAAATAGATTGTGAAACATTTTTGAAGACTCTTTTATATGTATAAAACTAGGGGCCTGGCGCACAAAAATTTGTGCACTTGGTAGGTCCCTCAGCTCAGCCTGTGCCTTCTTGCAGTCTGGGACGCCCCTGGGGAAGTCCACCTGCTGGCATGCCTGGTCAGCCTGGGTGAGGGGCTGATGGCTGTTTGCAGGCTGGCCAAGCCCCCCAGTGTGGACCCTCACCCATTGGGATGTGGACAGCCTGGGTGAGGATTTGAGGGGCGTTTTCAGGCTTCCCACAACCCCTTCAAGTTTTGGGTTCCTACTGGGGTGACTGAGCAGCTTGGGTGAGGGGCTAATGGCTGTTTGCAGGCTGGCCAAGCCCCCCAGTGTGGACCCTCACCCCATTGGGGTGTGGCCAGCCTGGGTGCGGGGCTGAGGGCTGTTTTCAGACTTTCAGGCTGCCCACAGCTCCCAGTGACCCAATGTCCCAGCAAGGCTGACTGAAAGTAGGTTTCTGGGGTTTGTTTATCTTCTATAATTGATACACTGTTCCTTTAAGCCAAGGGCTAGGCAGATAATGAAGCCTTCTGTCTGCTTCAGTTCTGTGGCTTCTATAATTGAAAGAATGTTGCCGTAGTAGACACCCAGCCAGCCTAGGCAGGCAGTTTCCTCCATTGCTGGTGCAATGGAAGCCTGCTGTTTGCTTCAGCTCCAAGGCTTCTATAATTGAAACAATGTTGCAACTATGTTGTCCTGAGCTGGGAGAAGCCCAGCTGCCTAGGCAGACAATTTTCTCCTGGTGCAACAGAAGCCTCTGTTTACTCTAGCTCCATGACTGCCTGCCTCCATCTTGGCTCGGTTAATTTGCATGTAACCACTCTGATTGGCTGGTGGGGTTGGCTTATGTGTCCCATAAAAATGGTCAATTTCAATATTACTCTTTTATTAGATTAGATGTCTTACTTAGCCTTTATTATTATTCAGTAATTAAGTTGAATTTTATAATTGTACATTAAGTAATCGTTTCCCAGATATTTTTATTGATTTTATCATCAATATGACTGATAAGATATTTGATTTTAGTCTGATTAGCATTTAACTTTATGTACTGTATTTTTTGTATGGATTATTTTGGTGAGTCTTTTGGTTAGTTTCTTTTTAATCTTTATTGTTTATACTAGAGGCCCGGTGCA
>PVJC01036749.1:12500-17582 GCA_004026665.1 Murina feae | reverse complement strand
AGGGGAGGGCAAGAGTCTGAGAGATCAACATAGAGGGGGTGCCTGCTCCAGGCCTGGGGGTAGGCCCCCAGCAGGTAGACACACACAGGAGGACTGCTCCAAGCCTCTGATGCGGCTGAGGGCAGGTCCCCAGTGGCCACACACACACACACACACACACACACACAAAAGGCGCCTGGCAGACTGGGGCCATCATAGGACATCCACTGAGGGGTTCCAGACTGTGAGAGGGGGCAGGCAGGGCTGAGGGACTCCCACCCTTCCCCCTGTGCACGAATTTCATGCACCGGGCCCCTAGTCTTATATAATAAAATACTAATATGCAAATTGACCAAACAGCAGAACTCCACAAAATTATTATGACCACCTGACGTTTGTAGGCAAATTAGCTATAATTTCGCACTGAAGTTGCTAGAGGGCCAGATCATTATAAACGTCTGAATAGGACAACATGCCTAAGTATCATTGCTGATCAGGTTCATCCTATCATGTTGATGGCATATCCCAATGGAGTTGGCTTCTTCCAAAAAGACAACGCACCATGCCAGGGTTCTCATATTGTGCAGGAGTGGTTTCAAAACATGAGGGAGACTTTACCTTGCTTAGGTGGCCCCCACAATCACCAGATCTCAATCCAATTGAGCATTTGTGGGATAAAGTTAAAAGAGCCATCAGGTAGCTGGTTCCACAACCACCAAATCTCACAGTGCTATTCATCAGGCATGGTGTCAGATTCCTCGCATCAACTTTCAACATCTCGTGGAGTCAATGCCAAGAAGAATGGCTACAGTATTGAAGGCAAAAGGAGGCCCAATGAAGTACACTAATGGGGAGGTCATAATAATCTGGCCACTCAGTGTATTGTCCATTCTCCTACCTAAGGGTAACTCCATGTTTTGTTCACTAGATCTTATTTCAACCTACCTCCTCAAGATCTTTACTATTCTAATTATTCTTTTCTTCTACATCATCTGTTTTATTCCTCCTTTAACCAAATCCTTCCTATTCATATATAAACCAAATCCTTCCTATTCATATATTTAGCCCATCTAAAGCCAAAACTCTCTTCTGACTCGCATTCCCTTCCAACCATAACCCCATTTCTCAACTGCTCTTCAGAGCAAAATCACTAATCTTAGTTCACTTGCTCACCTACCATTTTCCCTATAACTGATGCAAATTGGGCTTTTCTCACTACCATTCTTATCAGAAACTTTAATAAAATCCATTTGCCAAATGTAATGGTCAGTTTTCCATCTTCCTCTTCCACGTACACTCTGAGTTTGTCGTAGTTGATCACTGCCCCTTTCCTGAACCACTTTCATCTCTTGGGTTTCGGGACATCATTTGGTCCTGTTTGTCCACATTGATGGTTTCTACAGTATCTTTTGTGATGGATCTTCCTCCTTATCCAGATCTCTAAATATTAGAGTACCCCCAGATGAATTGCTACAATATGTTCATAAAGCACCACCCTAACCTCAGTGCCAATCAGAAATAAACACAGATCACATGTCTGTGGAATGTAGTGGATCCAGCCTGCACTCAGCTGGGCTCTCTCATGCACCTTGAGTTGATGGGGACCTTTCATTCTGCTTCTGTGACCAGAGAGTCCTGAACAAGAGGACAGTAGAAATGTGAAGGTACCCTCTCTCGCCTCTTGAATCACAACTGCTAGCATCTCATACACTGAAGCAAGTTTCTGGGCTGAGCCCAGAGTCAAGATGGGACAGCCCAGTTACATGGCAAAGAACACAGGTAGAGGGAAGGAAACAGACAGTTATTTTAATTCAATCAACCTGCTCACCAGGGCTAATCTTTTCTCTTCTTTATCTATACACACAACTTAGGTCAGGGGTGGGGAACCTTTTTTTTTTTTTTTTTTTTTTTTTTTGCCAAGGGTCATTTGGATATTTATAACGTCATTGGAACACCAAACAAAATTACCACCTTAAAAATTAGCCTGTTTTATTTGGCCAAACATTTAATTTAACTCACCCCTAACTCAAACTTTCTTTGTCTGGTAGGGCCAGACCAAATTATTTTTCAGGCCTCATAAGGCCCACGGACTAGATGTTCCCCACCCCTGACTTAGGTGATCTTATTTAATTCCATTACTTTAAATATTAATTCTATTGCTGACTTCCAAATACAAATTTATATCTCCATCCTTGAAATCTACCTTAAACTCCACACTAACTCATCTAGCCTTTTCCTAACATCTCAATCAACGTGAATGTGTAATAGATATCTCATGCTACATGTGTCCACAAACAAACTTTTGATTTTTTCCTACCTCAAACTGCCCATACTTCATCGTCCTCCATCTCTATACTTGGCATCATCTTTAGCTCACCTGCTCAGTCCAGAAATGTTGAAGTTATTCTTGGCTGCTCTCTCTTATAAGCAATTTATCAACAAATCCCTTTGACTCCAGTTTGAAAATATATCCCTTATCAGATCATTGCTTACAGGCTCCACTGCTACCTCCTAGTCTAAGGCACCTTCCTCTGTCTTCAGAATGACAATTACTCCTATCCAAACGATCTCCCTACTTCTCCCCTGGCGCCGCCACTGATTTTCTCCAGGTTTGCTCAGTGTGACATTCTTCAAACAAAAAAACATATCTTTTCATTAACTCCCCGGTGCAAAAAGCATGGAATGGTTCCCTTTCACTCATGCCCTGACTAAATCACAAAGTCCGACGGTGACACCCAGCCTAAATGACAAAATTCCCGACGCGATCCAGCCTTGGCCTGACTCTCCAGCATTGTCCAAGCTCCCTTAGTCTCAGTCATTTCGTTTCACTTAAATCGATAAAAACGCTCCTACCTCATGGTCTTTGCAGTTCTGCCAAGAATGTTCTTCTTGGAAATTTACGCAAGACCGCTTTCCTGCCTTCACTGAAGTTTCTGTTCAAATGTCACCTTTTCAAAGAGGCATTCCTTGCCCATACCATCTAACCTACAAGCCCCGTTATTCTCCATCCTTTTATTTTACTCTGTGTTTATCTACAGCATCACCACTACCAAACATCATGATAGTAGCCACTTCATCTATCTATTCGCTGTTATATCCCCTGTAAATAAAATAGTTCTTGATAGATGGGAATGTTCAAAGTATTGGATACTGAATGCTAAATAATTTAGATAATAATGTACTAATAATCCTTTTCATCTGCAAGGAATCTCTACAACCCTCCTTTACTTTCTTACGCACACTGTCGATCCTGTGGGCTATAATAATAGTATGTAAGTATTTGAAAAAAAATAAAATATAACTAACAAATAAAGTTCTTATAAACATTCTACTATAAACCCGCTTTTAATTGCTTTTTAGAGATAGTGGAAGGGAGAGGGAGAGAGAGAAACACTGATGTGATGTGAGAGGAAAACAGCACTCCTGCAGGCCCCCTTGTGGGGATTGAACCCACAACTGGGGCATGTGCCTTGATCAGGAATTAAACTGACAACCTCTGGGTGAATAGGATGACACCCAACCAATTGAGCCACACTGTCAAGGGCTATAAATACATTTTTTTCTATTTTTAAATAAACACATTTTAAATGTATTTTCTAGTATAAATATACAAGAATTTTTCCCCCAGAAATGGAATTGCTGGGTTATAGTATATGGATATGCTCAGCTTTAGGATAATGCCAAATTGTTTTCCAAGTGATTAATGAAATAATTGATAAATGAAGTTAATCCAAGCACAGGAATATTATACAATGTGAAAGTAAAAACATTAATATGATATGCATCAATGTAAGTCAGTCTTGGGAAAGTTATGTTAGATGAAAAAAAGACAAGCCCTCTAAGATAATATACTTAATTATGCTATCTATATATATATAACCCTAATATGCAAATAGACCACATGTTGGAATGACTGAACAACTGGTCACTATGACGTGCCCTGACCACCAGGGGACACACGTGGAACATAGTGGACATCGGCAGCAGGAGGCAGAGCACAGAACATGGTCGGCATCAGCTGCAACAGGATGGTGGAGCAGGTGAGCAGGGGCGCCAGACCAAGGCAGGGTGCCTGTCGCTGTCATCGGGCCTCTGGTGGTTACTGAAAATTCTTTGCTCCCACGCACCATGGTCCCACCACGCACTGCCAGCTGCTGCCGGCACCAGAGCCACTGCTCACACCTGTTTCCAGCGCCCGGCGCTGGCCCTGATCACTCAGCACCATCAACGGGTGCAAGTGGCAGCTGCTGGGCCTGATCGCTCCTCAGGGCTTCTCCACGTCCCCCTGCTCTTGAGGGGTGATCGGGGCTGGCAGCCGCCTATTGCACCCACTGCCAGCAACAGCCCTGCTCACACCTGCTGCTGCCGCTGAAGCCAGCACTCACACCCACTGCTGGTACCAGCCCTGCTCACACTCACAGCCAGCGCCTGGTGCTAGTTCTAATCGCTTGGCACCAAGCAGTGGCTGTCGGTTCCAATTGCCCCTGGGGGCTTCTCCACCTTCCCCTGCTCTGAGGAAAGATCGAAAGATTGGGAGCCACTGCACACACCCACTGATGGCACCAGCCCCAATGGCTCTGCAGCTTCATCGCATGGGGGCGGCGGTGGAAAGAGGGGGGCTTCCAGCAGACAGGGGACCAGGGCCTGCAGTGGAAGGGGCTGGGCAGGGTCACGGAGGATGGGCTGAGACCCGCCCCTATGCCCACTGCAGTCTTGAGGCCCAGAGTTTCTTTCAAGGTTCACAAATTTGTGCACTGGGCCCCTAGCGTTTATATAATTCGACAAAACTAAAGAATCCATTTAAGTGGAACATACACGTGACCGAAGAATAATGACTAGTACATCCAGGGTAGTGTTTAACTGGCTGCAGTGAAGTGGGAAGCCAGGGGATCAGCGCTGAGTAACACACAGGTAACTTCATGTGTTAGCTTTTAACCTGTGTGGTGGATTTATGGATATTTATTTTATTCTATGTTTGATCACTTAAACATGTTACACATGTTATTTCCTTATACACCTGTACAGCATAATATATTAAGTATATAATTTCTTACTTTATTAAGCACAAATCGGACTAACCCTTTCACATTTAGTTGTCATTCA
>PVJC01036749.1:0-10000 GCA_004026665.1 Murina feae | reverse complement strand
GATGGTGGTCTTTACATGTAAAAGATTACCCCCTATTTTGAATGACAGCTCAAGGAAAACATACCACATTTGAGATAATCTTCAGAACCCGGCAGCAGTTAACTATGGATGCATACATGGTCTGTAATTCTAATTGCACATCAGATTCAGGTTACCTGCAGTGATGGAGTATTGCAAGGCCAATGCAGAAGCAACATGGTGCTCATCTGCTCTGGTGTACCAGGATGAAATAGCATATTGACCCTGAATCCATACTCCGAGTCAAAGCAATTGTCATTCTGCCACTGTAACACCTTGTTGCCAGTGGCGATGTAATTAAAGCTGTGAGGACTCATTTTCCATTCTTATCTCTTAAGCTCCTCTGAATCAGAAACTGTTTGTCTGTGGTAACCGAGAAAACCTACTACAAGGCGACATGTTTATGTATGATTTTTTCGTAGCTTTTCCTCTTTAGGAAGCTGAGGTTCTATACATAATTAGCAACATTCATCTAATTAATGCGCCTATGCAAATGTCGCTATGTGTGTGCACGCACACAAGGGCATGTGTGTACTGCGTGTCTATTTCTATGTATGCACACAGCCTCCCTAGATATGTACACACATACATGCACACGTACACGCACGCACATAGAGTCTAAATTTTACTCACCCCCTTTTCTCCTCTATTAAAATTCCAAATGGCTAAGAGGATTTTCTCAATTTAGTCATACTTTTAATCTTCACTGAAATGAGTGATGACTTCTTATAATAAAAAGTTGACAGGCTTACATTGCGCACCGGTGGATTAGTTTCCCTTGGTGATGAGGTTTTCTTTTGTGCACCGTGTGTCTGTTTGATGGAGGTTTAACAGAAAGCATTTTGGCAGAAATTGGATGCAGCAGGGATCATCTGGAGATGGCTGCTGTTCGATATTAACTGCACACAGTAACTTTTTTTTCCTCTTCCTTTTTTTTTTTTTTTTTTTTTTTATTCTTCAGCCAGGTGACAGAGAAAGCCAAAATATTTTTCCTCTTGAAAATAAATTTTTTTTTCTTTTTAAGAATAAAGTATGTGTCCATTCTGCAAACACCTCCAACTATTTAATGTGCTTAGGCCATTGTTTAATGTAAGCATGAAAAAAGCTTTCTCTGCAAGAAGGTAACGACATGCAAATATCTGAAAGGTGTCTTTCTAATACCCAAATACCTTTGATTCTCCAGAAATCAGCATGTAAACAGGAGTTGCTTACTGGTTAGAATTTGATGCTTTGTACAACGTATACACTTGATACTTGCCTAATTCAAAGGAAGAGACTCGTGGGCCATCGTTTGCATTACTCACTCCCCATACTTACCTCCTTCTTGTAATTTCATTTTATTACTCCTTGGAAGCATCAAAAGTCTCATAATGGAGACTTGCCAGATGTCGAATGTAGTGGAACATGCTCCAAGCATATGTATATATTTTTGCTTTTGAATATATGCACATAGAGCAAATAAATACCGGGAAGGATACATCTCATTCCGCAGGATAACTCTGACCAGGTGGGTGGGAGCTAATAACATTCATAGCCCCTGAGCACCTCATCCCGTGATGCTATGCACATCCATCTATGATGTGAATGCACTCGACCTGAGAGCCAGGCTGCAGTACAAATGAGTATTTCTTTTTAATAAAGGAATACATCTGTGTGTGTGTGTGTTTCCACTTACTACAACGATGAGTCTGTTCTGCCCAGAAACACATATTTATTGCTAAATGAACAACCTTTATTTGAAAACAGTGAGAATTTAATTATTGCTTTAATTTTCTAATCGTAAAGAAACCCTCCAAGTCTGCTCACAGTGTGAAGTCCTCAGATCCTAGCAAAACGCTTATGATAGAGATAGGACAGGCCTAATCTGTACTTACCTCTGCCTCCGACAGCAGCGGTGACAATCCTGCCTGCCTTGTCAAGTTTCAAGAACTTGCAATCCTTAATTTAAACACTCGAGAGATCTATGGAGCCTGTCAGTCTGGTTAATTAAGCCCCGTCTTCTTTTACCCCTCTCCCCACCCAAACAAAATCTGGCCTTTTTTTTTTTTAAAGCCACTTAATGCTCTATCTACTGATTGAGCAAACAGGTTCTAGCCTAAGTAGAATGATTGTAGAAGACTTAAGCAGAATAGCTCTTGATATTAAAGGAACAGACATTCAAATCTTCACTCAGAAGTGTCATGTATAGGTTAGCATGCTCAGGTTTTTTTTTTTTCTTTTTTAACTAATGTTTTAAAAATTAGATAATCCAGAGCAGTAAATAATACAAAATGTATATGTTTTGTATATATGTCAATACTTAATTTTTAATATGGATATATTTCATTTAGGAATATAGGATGCTTCAGTGTTGACAATATCAATTTTTTCTCAACCCTAAGAACTGAATTTCTAACAATCTTTTAGTAGGAGATTTTCAAATGAGGACTTAGTACCCTATTGGAAAAAATAAGATTACAAGATTAAAGATCCCGAATATATCTATGAAAATCTGTAAATGTTTAAATTATAAATGAAAGTTAATGTTTCACTAATATAAAGAAAACACACTAAGTAAATAGACTATTAATTGCCAAATACCAATTCATATATCTTAAATTAATGTTAATAAATACTGCGTAATCAATTTCAATTTACCACTCTTTGGTGACCAAATTCACTTTAATATCTTATTCCATTTCTATTTCAACAGTATACTGATAAATTATTGGTTTTGTTACACATAGTTTTTATAACAGCAGTTTCCCCATTTTTGTCTTCATCGATATTTAAAGATTCTGTGAGTTTTGAGTTAGAAGGCCAGCTTCCTGCTTAGAGTCCTGGATACAGAGGGGCTCCATCTCTGCTCCAGGTGCCTCAGTTCTCTCGCTCTCCTCAAACGCAAAGCGCTGTCTTACCTGAGCGACCCTAGGACAAAGCACCTTCCATCAAGCTTTGTTCTTGTATGTGAGTGTGTGCTTTTAAGAAATTGCCTTTGTGACATGCGGAAAGTAGTAGTCATTTTATTTTTTTAAATATGTTTTTTCTTGATTTTTAGAGAGAGAGGGAGAGGGATAGAGAGATAGAAGCATCGATGAGAGAAGAACAGCATCAATCTGCTGTCTTTGGCACATCACTCACGGGCGATAGAGCCCAAAACCTGGGCATGTGCCCTGACTGGGAATTGAACTGGTGATCTCTTGGATCCTGGGTCAAAGCCCGACCACTGAGCCACACCAGCTGGGCCTCTCTCAAGTGTTCTTAAACATCTCAATTTCTCCTACCTAATTTATATAACAACACATGTGTGTCCTCTCCCATGATCACCTTAATACCAAGACTCCATTTCAAAAAGTCTTACTCTATTTGGCTATTTGCTTCATTGATTTTATCTTGATGCCAGTCTTTCCTCATTTTCTAATTATCATCAACAGAAGTAAATGTCAGTTTATAGATATAGGAATTGAAATTCTTAAGATGGGGAAATTATATAAACAGTAAATCCTATACACCAAACTTTCTCCAGTAAAGAAAGGTGTGATTTGGGAGGCATTGTTAGATTCCCATGATTCTGCAATAACTAAGAGGAATAATTTTCCTAATTTAGAATCTGAAAAGTAAGAACAAATCTAGGCAAAACCAAAAGTAAAATCTATTGACTAGGATTTTACCACTGCTATCCACATTGAGGTGCTGGCTTCCTTGTCCCCCCTTAGCCGCATCCAGATGAACATAAAGACAATCAAGATTCACTGACGATGCATGCAATGCTTGGCATTTTAAGACAGGTGAGCCTGTGCCAGTTTGAAACTTTCCCATGATGGGTAGTTAGCACAACTCAGATGCTGTTATTGCCTTCACTAGTAGCCCATCCATCGACATCGTGCGCAGTGGGCTGTCCACCAGTTCCGCGGGAGTCCATGGGAACCGCAGCGGCTTCCACAGGAGCCAGGCAGCTTCTCCGGGAGGTGGGCCTGCCATCCCCTTTCTGGGCCTGCACTGGGCCCTGAAGGCTGCGGTCTGGCCCCACAGTCTCTGTGCATGTCCGCTCCAGCTCTGGGGGTCCCCCTGTCTCTGTCCCCACCTGCACTCCAGGCCTCACCTGCTCGCACAACCTCCTCCTGTCTGGTCATGACCCATTATGGCATCCCGGCCTAATTTGCATATTCCCTCTTTTCATATATAAATATCTTCTTTAATGTATGCAAATCTATCCTTACATTCACCTCACCTCCTAACTTGTTTTTACTCGTCACAAATATTAAGTCTACCAGACCTGAGGCCCTGAACCCTTAAACCACACAAAGTCAATTCAAACACATGGGGGCAGACATTTGCAATGGCTAACCATGAGGTTTGACCACGATTGGTTGGTTATTTTTAGTTTGTGATGCATTTTTTTCATGTACTAGGCAAAGTATCTAGGCAAAGCGGTATAGCGGCAGATTCGGAAATTACCGAGAAATCGGTTCAGCGGTCTGGTAGGGTTAATGGCTACTTACTTTTTTAGTTGCCAGACATTCATGTGAAGTATCAGCCAAACTTCCACTAGCAGGGATTCTACCAAATGTTACAATAGCTGTAATTAGGTAATTTCTGTGGCTAGATCCACCACAACTGAGATTGGTCCAGACAAATCAGCCATTAAAAAATTAAACAACAAACAGCTATTCTCAACGCTATTCTCATTTTATGTTCAGAGCGAGTCAGGATTTTATCAGCAGTACCTAACCTTGCAAGCTCACATTATGATGATTCTTAAGGTTTGATTCTATTCTAATGATCCAAGAGGGCAACTAGAATTCCTGTGAATTCTAATTTTAATGAATTAGGATGAAAGAATGGTATATAATTCACAGTCATTGTCTTGTATCATTTAAAGGGTGAAATAAACAGTTTTGCAGCTACCATATCTGCCATGTTTTGATGTAATCTACATTCAAATGGGCCTTGAATTTGTGAATCATCCCTAGCCTGTAACAAATGTCCAGAAGCAATGTTTTCACCACATTCTCAAGCAAATTCAAAACCTTATTTCTGAATTGAATTAAATTAAGTTCCCAACATTGATACTAAACTTCTGGTTAAACACACAAAGTAATGTTTTACTTAAACTAGTCATTTTTTTCTTTG
Source organism: Murina feae (assembly GCA_004026665.1). Classification (NCBI taxonomy): domain Eukaryota; kingdom Metazoa; phylum Chordata; class Mammalia; order Chiroptera; family Vespertilionidae; genus Murina; species Murina feae. The sequence goes on along the minus strand of PVJC01036749.1, from coordinate 4,870 downwards.
ATGATTATTATTTTCCTTTAATAATCATATCTGCTATTAACTTTTTATTCAATAACCTTGAATGCATTTGTTATTTTCTCACCAATTGTATTTTTAATTATGCTAATGAATTTCTTCTTTGCAATAATGTGACTTCCCAACTAACACTTCAAATAACCCTTTACTTGTTCACTTATCAAATACATACATTAAACTAACAGAACAAGCAGATTCTTGACTAATAAATTATTCTATGACTTATATTAAAACTAGAAGACTGGTGCACAAAAATTTTTGCACTCGGGGGCATCCCTGAGCCGATCCTGTGCCCTCTCCCAGTCAGGGACCCCTCGAGGGATGTCCACCTGTTGACTTGGGCCCACTCCCCGGGAATTAGGCCTAAGCTGGAAGACAGCTATCTCTCTGGCAGCCTGGGAGCCCTTGGGAGATGTCCACTTGCCAGAGGGGAGCAGGCCTAAGCTGCAGTCGGATATCCTTAGCGCTGCTAAGGAGGAAGGAGAGGCTCCTGCCACCACCGCTGTACTGGCAGCTATCATCCTGGCTTGTGGCTGAGCAGAGCTCCCCCTGTGAGAGTGCACTGATTACCAGGGGGAAGCTCCTGCATTGAGCATCTGCCCCCTGGTGGTCAGTGTGTGTCATAGTGACCAGTCATTCCCAGTGGTTCTGCTGTTAGGGTCAATTTGCATATTACCCTTTTATTATATAGGATAGAGGCCTGATGCATGGGTGAGGGCTGGCTGGTTTGCCCTGAAGGCTATCCTGGATTAGGGTGGGGGTTCCCGCTGGAATGCCTGGCTAGCCAGGGTGAGGTGCTGATGGCTATTTGCAGGCTGGCCTCAGCCTCCAGCAACCCAAGTTTCCAGTGACCCTAGCTCCAGCGAGGCTGGCTGGAAGCAGATATCTGGGATTTATTTATCTTCTATAATTGAAACTTTGTTGCCTTGAGTGGAGGCTGCAGCTGGTCAGGGCAGGCGGGAAGCTTGGCTTTCTGAATCGCCAGAGCAACCAAGCCTCTTGCTTGCTCCAGCTCTATGGCTGCTGACCACCATCTTGGGTTGGGTTAATTTGCATATAGTTGCTTTGATTGGATGGTGAGCATGGCTTGGGGCATAGCAGAGTTGCGGTCAATTTGCATGTTTCTCTTTTATTAGATTAGATACCTGTAGATACTTGGGTATGACTACTCTATTGAAAAAGAGTTATCTGAGTAGAAGTTTCTCTACTTAAAAAAAAAAGAACTGTGGCATTAAGAATATTATTACTCAAACTATTAGAAAAGCCAACCAAAAAAAGCTTAAATGTTTAATGATCTCATACATTGCAAGAGTCTGCTAGAGCAAGTTGAGGTGTATCTACTCATTGGTGCCATGTCTGATCTAGGATCTTCATATCTTTCTGTTCTACCTTTCTTAGTACATTGATTTTTCATGCACATTTTGTTGCCAAACCTCATAGGGACAAGATGGTTGCTGCAGCTCCATGCACAATACAAATCAAGGCAGGAAAAAAAGTATGAAGCAGCAAGATCTGTCCCTTTTATTAGGAAACTTTAAAAAAAATCTCTGTATATGTCTCATTGTCTAAAACTAGGTAACATGATTACTTCTACTTGTAGGGAGGCTGAAAAAACACATATTAATTATCCCTGCCTTTATATTGACAAAAGAGATCAAAAGTGAAGTTGGCCTAACTAATTAAAACATACTGCCCCAGAAGTATTTAAAGAAATTTTGTAATTAATCCATCAAATAATACCATAAAATTTAAGTGCCTTAAATAGAATTCAATATCATAAAAAATAGCCAACATATTTCATTTGTACTTATTTTTGTACCTACAAATTGGTGATTTTGCAGTGACACAAGCTTCCATTGAGACTTGTCTGGTCTATATGTGCTGCATTAAAGTATTCGTGTGTAAAATGCTAAGTGTGCAGATATATACAGGCCAAAATGGTAAATTGGGAAGGACGACTAAAGAAGTACTACAAACTTAGATAACATACTAAAATTACCTCAGTTTTAAATGTATGCGAAGGTAGCAGAAAAGCTTTAATCTGAGACATTCACATTAATTAGTTAACCTAGTAGCTTATTTTTTTTTTTTAGTTTAGATATTTCCTTTTTTATTCTTTTTTTAAAAAATTCTATTAAATTTATTGAGGTGACATTGGTTAATAAAATTATATAGGCTTCAGCTGTACAATTGCATAATACATCATCTGTCTATTGTATTGTGTGTTCACTACCCCAAGTCAAATCTCCTTCCATCACCATTTATTCTTCCTTTACTTTTTGCCTCCCCACACCCACCAACCTCATAGCTTATTTAAGGCTAATACGGTAAGTGTCCCTCCCCCCATCTGACAGGTCGATATGATGTGCACTGACCACCAGGGGGCAGATGCTCAATGTAGGAGCTACCGAGCTCCAGTGATTTGGCAGTGGTGGTTCTCAGGTGATGCACCCCGGAATCAGAGACAAGGAAGCCAGATTCCTTGTGAGGTTGCGCCATTCCACCTGCAGCTGTGGGTTATATTGTTGCGGGGCACTGTCGCCACAAATCTGGTTTGCTGCATACTAGCATTTGTGTTCACACCCTATATGATAGCAATTTTGCAGAGTGCCCTCTCACACTTCAGGACCACTCAAGGGATGTCAAAGAACTGTTTTCAGTCTGATCCCCGCAGACCAGGCTGAAGGATCCCACCTGCTGGGAAGGACCCCACTCCGCACACACCAGGGAGGGACCATGGGAGATTGGCCCGTCTTGCCCAGTCCTGCCCTGCTGGTCACCTTCTAATGAATTTCCTTTCAATGTGCACAAATCTGTGTACTGGGTCATTAGTTTTAACATATTGGTTATCGATGATGCATTTCAACTTTGTATAGACCATATTTGAATGTAAACATTTTGAAAGTAGTAATTATCACTTAAACTTTGATTATGGTTTAAAAAAAAGTTGCTAATTGAAAACCTGTCTTAGTGAATTTTGAAAATTAGCATTGTATTTGTTAAGATAATCTATAGTAATAAAAGCATAACATGCTAATTAGATCGGACATCCTTCCAGACAAAGCTGGAGCTGAAAGGGAAGCCTGGGTCTCAGGTGCCAGAGGGAAGCTGGTGCCAGCAGCAGGGAGAAGGGATGCCTACACTTGCATGAATTTCATGCATCGGGCTTCTAGCAACTTAATAATCTTCCATCATTCATACTGGCTTGTTTAGGACAACATTATTATTGAGTAGTCCACTACATTCTTTTGATTTGTATTTGGTACCTTTTGAGATCATAGTTGCAAAATCTTCTTGATTTTTTTTCCACTTGCATTTGAAATAAATCAGGAATCTAAGAGTACCAGTAAAATGAGTATTGGTATTAGAATACCAATATACAATTACAAAAGCAGCTTAAAAGAAACTTTCCATGAATGGCATCTAGGGAGTGTTTTTGCTTGCTGGATTTAATCAATTTCAAAATTAGAATAACTAGATTGCATGGTACAACTCTGGGATGATACTTAGACCAGAATGGAAATGTCCAGATGATAAATAGGAAGAAATTACTGTGGGAATGTGTGCATATATTCCTCACTTAGTGGTCATTTTCAGATAAACTCATTAATGCAGTTCTTAATTAAATTTACCACTTGAGATTTGAAATAGCCAATCACCAATCATGTCCACCTCTAAAATGCTAAGAGATATGTAGACAAAACTTTCTATATTATTGTTTCGAACTAAATATAAACTAAGTTACATAGAATAATTTCTCATCAAATTGATGTCTTTCATCAACATTTGCAGGATGCAGGTATAGAAGAGAATTCACTGGAGCTTTTAGTATTTGCTAGGGTACCATATATCATATTGTACTCTAATGAAATGAAGTTATTTATACAAGTATAAACCAGTTTTCCTCCTTTGGAGGATTTAGCTAATCTGTAAAAGCAAAATATTTTCTAAGATTTTTCCTAGGGAAAATGACTTACGATAATTGCAGAGAAGAGTGCTAGGTTTTCCTATATAACAATTTACTTTTATTGTTAACCATCCTCATGCTCCATTTAAATTGGGAGACATCTAAATACATATTTAAAATTCATCTTCAGCCAAGCTGGCATGGTTCGGTGTTTGAGCAGCAACCTATGAACCAGGAGATGAACGTTCAATTCCTGGTCAGGGCACATGCCCAACTTGCGAGTTCAATCCCCAGTGTGAGGAGTAGAGAAGCAATCAATGATTCCCCCTCATCATTGATGTTTCTATCTCTCTCCCTCTCCCTTTCTCTCTGAAATCCATAAAAATGTATTTTAAAAACTAAAATACAACTTCAAAGAACCCCAGGACAGCTAGGAACTGTAAGGTGATTTGGGAAGAATCTATAAATGCAATGGGTTTAGGTTACGCCCATCGATGTACACTACCAAAAAAGTACTAGTAATTAATTGAAGTAGAAACTCTGAATATATGCATTTGAAATGCATATTCTGAAGATGTGCATTTGAAATCGAAAGAAAGAGACACAGACATGGGTGGACAGTTCCCAAGGTGAGAACATCAAATAATTGGAAGCCACTTGTATAGTAATGAAAAGAGCAGGTACTAGGGTAGAGCAGCAGGAAAAGCCAACATTTCTTGAAGGGAAGAGCTGATACTAATAATGGGCTAGTGATAAGCTTGACTCTAGAAGACTTAGTAGAGGAAATGGGAACAATGAAAACAGTAAAGATTTATGTGTTCAGAAATCTCTATATGCGAAGCTACTCTCTAGGTAGCGTAAGTTGGACTTGGAAATCCTATCTTTGCCTGACTTTTTTATGAATTAAACTTTTTTCTATTGGTTTTCTAGTAATATGTTTTAGAAAAT
>PVJC01036748.1:0-17559 GCA_004026665.1 Murina feae | reverse complement strand
TCTCTGTGTCCCACGGTAATTGTTGCAAGCAACGCTGAGAGAAACTCGCTTTGAATTTCCTCCTGGTGCCAGTCAGTCCCCCTTCTCTGGGTGTCTGGGTCCTCAAAACTCGCTTGGAACTGGAGTTCAGAGCCGCTGGGGACTTGTGGCTCTCTCCGTTTTGGAAAAGAACCGCGTCCCCCGGCGCCAGCCCTTCCCCGAGCCCTGTGCGCGCGCCTCTGTACCTCTGTACTTTGCTTCCGCTGCTCCTCTGAGTCTCAGACTCTTCTCTAGTTGTAGGATTTTCACTCAGCCAGCCTTCCTGTGGGTGCGAGTGGTGTCCGTGTGTTCTTTTCGGGGATTTTCTGAAATAGTTGTTCACGGCTGCATTTATGGTGTCTACCCTATGCCGCCATCTTGTTTCTCCCAATATATTAAGTTTTTAATAAAATGAACCAAAAGCCGATCCCATTGGCATCACTCAAGTTGGTGCCAGTGGTTTCTATATTACTTGGCAATTTAAAGCAGACTAACTTTCATCAGGCTGACAAGGACCAAGGAGAAAAGGACAGGGACCCATGGGAAAAGCATTTTTTAAGATGACCAGAATAATCCAAAGAAAGACTCCCACCTGGATGTCTGCTCTATATATCATGTCCTTATTATATTGTGTCCTGACTACAAAAATAAAAGCACCCTTTCATCAGAGAAGGACATTTTATTTTTTATCCCATAAAGTAGCTTAGGCAAATTGCCCATCCAGGAAGAGTAGAGAAACTGAGAAACAAAAATAGGAACTTAACTTCTTAGTAGACACATACACTGAGTGGCCAGATTATTATGACCACCTAACGTTTGTAGGCAAATTAGCTATAATTTTGGCACGGAAGTTGCTAGAGGGCCAGATTATTATAAATGTCTGAATAGCACAATATAACTAAGTATCGTTGCTGATCAAGTTCACCCTATTATGTTGATGGCATATCCCAATGGAGATGGCTTCTTCCAACAAGACAATGCGCCATGCCATGGTACTCATATTGTGCAGGAGTGCTTTCAAGAACATGAGGGAGACTTTACCTTGCTTAGGTGGCCCCCACAATCACCAGATCTCAATCCAATTGAGCATTTGTGGGATGAAATTAAAAGAGCCATCAGGCAGCTGGTTCCACAACCATCAAATCTCACAGAACTAGACAGTGCTATTCATCAGGCATGATGTCAGATTCCTCGCATCACCTTTCAACATCTCGTGGAGTCAATGCCAAGAATTGTCACAGCATTGAAGGCAAAAGGTGACCCAATGAAGTACTGATGGGGTGGTCATAATAATCTGGCCCCTCAGTGTATAGTAAACATGACTTCCTCATCTCTACACACAGACTCTCCTCACATGTCTAACTAACCATGACAACATGGTACTGACATACCCCTTTCTTTTTAATGCTGCATTTTAAATTTCTTCATTCAACATTTAGATGGTCCCTGTTATGTATTGAAGAAAGTGCTAAAGAATTAAGAAGCCATTTCCCTCCATGAAGTTGGTCATACTCTAGTTGAAAGAAAGATTAGTACAATGTACTTTGTGCTCTGGAGGGGGCAAATACATTCAGACAAATCAGAATAGAAGGGCTTTTGGGGAAGGGAAAAACTTTAAGTGAGTCATAAAGCAAGAATGACATAATAACACATAATAGGAAGAGAATATGTACTTGACCAAGGAAATAGCATATGAGCTGGCTTTTCAATGGCTCTAAAATGGAAAGTCTGTACGCTATGCTATTGGAAGTCAGAAGCAAAGAAAGAAGACTGTAAGATAGAAATTACATGCAAGGAGGTTACTAGGGAGTGTTATGGGATCAACACTTCTGGGAAGAGGAGGCAGAAGGACTAAGCGGAGGGGAAGTTGAACTGCAGTGCAATTAGGAAGTGGCCCTGGCCTATTACAGGCTATGGTGGGATGCTCTGAAGCTGGGATGACTCTTCAGAGGTGCAGTGAGAAGTCTTAGCCCTTATACCTCCACACCACCGGTCATTGGACCCCAGGATGGGGGAGAAAACTTGGGCTAAATGACTAATTTCAACAATTCCAGGAATGACCCTAAAATCCCTATATGCCACACATCTGTAATTCACAACAGAGGAGATGACTGGATCAGCTTGCCAACCTGTGTCTTGTAATCCTATGTCTTTCAGAGGTTTGATTTCTTTGTATCCGCAACATAATCTTTGTCCAATCAGTTGTCAGGGATTTCACTCAACCAGGGGCAAGAGGACCAGAAACTCTTACAGAAAAAACCTTGGTTTGGGCCATTTTCTGTAAAAGGCAGTTAATGTTATACGGTGCACCTGGGATATGACAGTTTCTACATACAGCTTCTTTAAGAAGGAAAAAGGCCATTGAATCTGCTGCTGAGAAAAGGTATAGGAAGAAACAATTCTTATCAATTCTCTCCTATCTAGGATGCTTGCCTTGCTCCAGTTGTTGTGAGAAAATATGAGACGAGTAACCTCAAGGGGACCATGTCTTCATCTGTTTAAAGTCTGCTAAGGCTACCAATAAACAGGGGTGTGGTTTATAATGTATAGCATCAGCATCATCGGGAAATTGTTCGAAATGCAAATACTCGGGCATCACCACAGACCAGCTGGATCAGAAACACTGGGCACTAAGCCAGTCCGTGTGCTCTAACCCACCCTCAGATGAGCTTGGTGCAGGCTGGAGGCGTGGTGTAATTGCCTGCAGATGACAAGCACCCTATGCCAAATCTCTATAAGGGGCCATCTTTTTTGTTCTTCTTTTAAATTTCAAAATTAAAATAAAATTTATTTTCTGGTTCTCAATGATTTCATATTCATGGAAAAATATTTAATCTAAAAAGTATAAGAGAATGGAAATTCTGAGAATATTAATGCTTTTGTTTTTGGATATTTTATTGCATGTTTTATTTATAGGAAACATGATGATACTACATTTCTTTTGTAACCTGTTTATTGATTTAATACTCTAGTTAGCCAAGTACATGTAGCTGTAACAAGGGTAACTCAGATGGCGTAGGCTCTGAGTACAAACGAACTTACCTTTACTCTGAACCCACCCACATACTACTACAGTACAGGTAGGGAGTCTAGTGAAGTATTTCTCTTCCTCAACATCTCTACGTTTAGAATTCTGGTTTTAAAGTTTTAAAAGGGCACATATTTAAAAGCAAGCAATGTTTATTTTGTCTGAAGCAATTAAGATAGTTATATAAGCAAGATGTCAACTTAATAAAGCTAAATGTCTGGGTACACATGAACATGCAAAGCAGTGGATTTAGCTTCAAAATGAGTGTTATCTGCTGTGTTTCCACTGGGCAACTTCTCCATTCTGTCTCCTAAATTATTAGGGGAAAAATGTCCATGGGGAGAAAATATCCTTTCCTTAATCCAAGACTCCAGCGAAAGTGTGAACTTGAGTAAGAAAAGACAGGAACAAGTTATTATCATTAGTGTTATCATTATTTCGCAGTGATATTGTGCGATGTCGGTCAGGTTTTTGGCGTCTATAACACGGACGGGGCTGGCTTGTGAGTCCTGTGGCCTTGGGAGGGAACTTTTGCTCCGGCATTTGCCAGCTCTGTGGTTTGCTCTGTTACTCTAAGCAAGTTACTTAATCTTTAATGTCTTCTCCTCACCTGAGAAAAAAAGATAATAATGTAACTGCCACGCAAGGTTAATTTGAGAATTGAATAACAGGTTAAGTGAAGTATTTTGTTTTGAAAATTTCCTGGCTTAAAGAAAGCAACAACAAAAATTCAACAGTCATCAGAAGCAAATGACCTGTGTTTGCAGTTGAGTGTTGGAAAATATTTCTGTTCTTTCCACTTCCTTACTTCTGTGTAAACTTGAAGGTAAATACGTCAGCCCTTGGGGTGAGATATGAAGTTGACAAAGACTTCCTCCTGAGTGCTGGCCTCTGCTCCCTGCTCGCTTTCCTAGTGCAGGGGACCTGCCTCACTCTCAGGGTCCTATTTGCTTCCTCCTCCTCCCTTTTAAGCCACATCTGGAAGCATCAGACAAGAGCTGCTGCACTTACTCAATACACTAGTTAAACTGAAATGGAATATATTTTGTTCCCCAGCAAGTTTTACATTCAGTGATAACTTTTGTCTCAAAGTATACAATGAACCCGAAGCAGAACATGGCAAAGTAGTAGAACTAGCTCCAGATTTGGGGGCCATGTGTCTGCTTCTTGCCTGGGCAAAAGTTGCTATGACTGTGCAAAGCCCTCGAGGCTTGGTGAACGTCAGTTTCTCTGGCCCGACGTTTGCTCCATAACGATTTCTGGGAGTTGCTGGCTGGAGAGCTGGACTCCTTCAGCACCAGCCCCTCCCTGGAGCAGGGACCTCTCCCTCTGATTGGTGTTCTTCTGTCTGACCAGCCCTTCTCTTTCCCGAAACCCCAACCAGGGACAGGCTGGCTCAGTCCTGTTTCTTCCAGCTTGCACCCAGCACTTCCTTTCTCCATTTCTGATATTTCTGATAACTAGGACTTGTTAAGTACATTTTAGTTTCTTATTTTAGTTGGTAAAATTCATATAATGAAAAATTAAAATATAGAAACATGCTGTACATCCTCTTCCACCCTGTCTTCCTCCCTTAGCCTTTCCTCCTCCCCCCAATACAGGTAATCATTGTAATTTATTTCTTAAACATTCTTTATTCATACACAAGTAAGGTCGAATATAAAATTTATTTTTCATTGTAATCTCAAGTATAGCATTTTATACACACTTCTGAATTTTGCCTATTTTACTCTTTTACTTTATTTTCTACTTTTTTACAGAAATAGCAACCTTCTTTGCTTGACTACATATTATACAAAGAGGGTTACTCTATTTAGAAGAATTTAGGTGGTTTCCTATGTTTTGATATTATAGGTAATGCTGCAAAGAATATTATTTGTAAATCATTTCACACATGTACAAGTGTTTTTATAGGAAATACAAGTGTATTTCCAGACCTGGAATTAATGGGTCACAGATTACAGATGACTGGAATTTTGATAGGTATTGCCAAATGCCTCCACAGTGATCAGACCATTTCCAGTGCTCTGGACAAATTTAAGTGCATTCCTCCCGAAAGTCTCTGCAAGAATGTTTTTTTTGTGTTGTTATTGTTTTTTTTAATTAATTAAGGTATTACAAATGTGTCTTTATTCTCCCATTGTCCCCTCATCCCTCCAGTCCTGCCCTCACCCTCACCCTCACCCTCTGTTGTCTGCATCCATCGCTTTATGTGTGAGTGAGGTCGGACCTCTTTTCATGGTTTTCTTTCCCCTCTGCAAGCTGTGTGTTCATATATTTCAGTTATATTTCTATTGTGTCACCTGTAACAATTATTCAGTGTACAATGATATTTTCAAACACAGTAATGTAAATTATTCCTAGTATTTCTCATTTTTTTCTATCAATTTCTGGCAAGTAAGAAAAATCATTGGAATAATGTTCTATGTCTAGACAAGTATGAGTACAGTAGAAACATATTTCATTGTATCTACCAAGCCAACTTTTATGAAAATATGCCCATTAGAAGAACCAATTATGAAATCTTAATGAGTCTATTTCAACTTATAAAAATTTAAGATGGATAGAAAAAATAAAGTGACATTATAAAATAAAAACAATTGTCAATATCCATAATCTTAAGGTACAGATAAGTATATATGTGGACACACAAAACCAAAACTATGCTAACCATTTCATGACAAAAAGAACTAATAAATGGTTGCAGAAACCCTTCCACCCCCCGCCCTCATCCCCACCCCAACCTACCATTTTGCGTTTAAAGCCTGCAGTTGCTTCTGGCTCCGCACGACTCCATTTCTTGTTTGCTCAGTTCTCCTGTGAGTGGGAACACAAAGAACAGACACCGGTTGACTTCCACCTGGACAATGGTCCAGGCACAGCTGCTGTATTCCTGGTTTTCCAGGTAATCCCGGATCCTTCGGAAGTACATTTTAACCTGCAACCTAAGGTTCTCATGGCCTGCGGTGCTACTTTCCTGGTCTGTTTGCAGTCCCATGAGCGTTTCTAGGTATTCTAGCTGTTGATGAAGCTCAATGAGGAACTTCTCCACGTGGCTTTCCTTCCAACCTTCCAGAGAAATGTTTGCCTGGAAGAGGCTGAAGATCTGCTGAAGCATCTCATGTAGAATGGTCAGTGCGTATCCTTTCTCGTCCTGGTGAGGATTCCCAGCCTTCTGGGGAAGCAGGAAGTCCTTCCTGTGTGGCAGACACCGATGAATGGATGAGGGTCGCCATTTATTCAAGAGTTTTAAACTTTCTCTGTTCACTCTTCTCTGTTGGAAGAGAACGAGTTTCAGTTCTAGAGAGAAGATAGTAGAAGAGGCCAGCAGCACCAACACACTTCCACGGAAGTGCTTGTTAATCATGGTGAAGGTCAAATATGCCACTTGTCTCTCTGTGAACTCAGTAAAGCTCCAGCTCCAGGGAATGTTTGCCTTTTCATGCACCTCACATTGCCCTGGAAGGTGTTTCCCATTGTTGGTTTTGTTTTCTAAAGCTGTCATTTCTCAAGTTTACACCCAAAGCTTTGTGGTTCCCTGATCATAGTGTTCATGGGACACTTCCTCCCCTTTCCCCATTGTGTTGGCTATTTGAGGAAGTAACCAAAAGAACCTGTTTCATTGTATGCTTTTCTTGAGACAATTACTGACTAGTCATCCAGTAAGATCTTCTAATACTCTCATTATTTACTACATACCAAGTTTCACTCAACACAATGTGCTTTCTAAATATTTAGCTAAGCGTATTAAACTTCTTTTACTGAGAGTAATATTTTTAAAGGTCCAGAGTAATATCTATCCGAGGCTTAGCAGCATCTATATGGCATGTGGGAGCAAAAATTAAAATCCACGCAAACTATAAACTTAAAACCTCAAGTAGAAATAAAAATTTGCACCAATGCTTGAGAGCAAATTAATCTTAAAATATGTTCCAGCAGTCGTAAGTCATTTTATATCTTATCCAAGCAGTTTAATATCTAAGACTCTAGTCTATGGAATTAATAGGAAAGCTAAAAAATAAATGAGCAAAAGAAGGTCATTAAATAATTACTGCAGTTAGAGAATATTAGAGAAGCCAATAGGTCCAACAATAGGGGAATGGTTAAGTTACTATTGATAAATCCATGTAACAACATGCTACCTAACCATTATAAATGACAAAATTATGTGTGAGAAGACATTGGGGACACTTGGTTAATGTGTAGTCCCTAGGGCACCAATAACTATGGTAAATCAGTGCCATTACATCAATAATGTCTCTTGAACTACAAATACCCAGTTCCATATTCTAAGTCCTCCTAAATAAGGACCCAATCTACCTTTCCCATTTGCCTCCTAGTCTGTCTGTCTGTCTAAGGACTAAGGGTTAATTCTCCTTTAGGGCCTATATCTCCCCTAAAGGAGATACAGTATTTCCCCCAGATCCTCACAGTCCTTTGTTTCTCCTTTAAGATACCTTTCTTGTGCTATCTTATGTATGGCTGTTAATTTACCTGTCTTACAACATTCCAGCATTAAAACCTCTTAAGATTGTGGAATAAACAGTCATCTTTGCAACTATATTAAGAGCTTAATACACAGGTGTTGACTTGGAGTGAATCACTGTGTTCTACCACAAAGTAATACAACGTGTAACATCTTATCTTTGACCATTTCTCTGCAGACAGTTGGTGGGCGAATCCTAAACCCTCCTAAATAAGCATCCAATCTATCTTCCCAATTTGCTTCCTTCAACCCTAGTGTGTCTGTCTGTTTAAGGACTAAGGGCTAATTCTCCTTTAGGGCTGAAAAGAGACACTCTGAAATCATGTACGGTCTCATTAACTACAAGCTCAGCTCTATGCTCTTGTCACCTAGCATGGTATTAATAAGCTGAAATACACTGAGCCAGCACGCTGCATGGAAGAGCCTTTTCTTGTACAAAAGTCCAATTGCATTCATCGAAAGGTTTCTAACACCCAGGGTGCTATGGAATTTGAACTCAGAGATCCATGAGAGTCAAATTATAGGAATGTCTTACTTAAGCTAGCAAGGTAAACAGATTTTAAGCTCATGCCAAATGTGAGTTGGAAAGAAAAGAAAACTTCACACCTAATTGAACAGAGTTGTTCAAAGGTAGGTCACATCATATGCCCACGACTTCAAACTTGACCTCTAAGCCCTACATGCTCCTCACTGGTTATTGTTCTGGAAAGCATAGCCTCTTTGAGAAGTTTTTAAACTTTTCACTTGATCAAAAATTACCTAATAATTCTACCAGAGTTACTGGTTATTTGGCATCTGCACATAGTTTTCCTCTACTAGGGACAAAGGCTGACAAATGTCTAAATACCTCATTCATGTTTTCACTCCACTGAGGGAAGCAGTAACTTTACGAAGTTATTTAGACAAAGGGCTCTGTTCTTTTCACTGCTGTTAGAGAAGCTAAAATGTTTAAGGAATGGATGGAGAAAAAGAAGGAAATCTCTTTTATCACCTAAATTCTGGAATTTGGATATTGAAGTCACAAAGACCTAGATTAGAGTATTCTCTCTACCATTTACTGTTGTGCGACTTTACTGTTGTATGACTTTGTGCAAGTTGATTAATTTCTTTCTGCCTCAGTTTTTTCATCTCTAAACTCAAACTTATAAAACGCTTTAGAGGATTAGCAGATAAAAAGATTATAACATCTATTATGATGCTTAAATTAATATATAACTAGTGTATAATCACTTCCACTTAACAAATGACTAAATTAGTCACATTATTCCTAGGGATTTAGAGATAGTTACAGTAAAATATTTTTACAGTTAAAAGATATGAATGCCTGGCTGGTTTGGCTCAGTGGATAGCGTGTGGGCCTGTGGACTGAGGGGTCCTGGTTTCGATTCTGGTCAAGGGTACATGCCTGAGTTGCAAGTTCAATTCCCAGTAGGGGGCATGCAAAAGACAGCGGATCAATGATTCTCTCTCACCATTGATGTTTCCATCTCTCTTTCCCTCTCCCTTCTTCTCTAAAATCAATAAAAAAATATTTTTTTAAAAAAGATATGAACAAAAATTAGACATTGTTATTTTCTTGTGGCTCTTTTGAGGATAAGTTGAATTGCTCTGGGCTTCTGGAAGGGTATGATCTCTTTATGTCTGAATAGTTTTTATTGTGGCAGCAACTCCAATAATATTTTTGAAATCTCTCCCCTCCTCTTTCCCTTCCCTCTCTAGTTCTCTCCCTTCTTTCCTCTCTCCCTCCTTCCCTCTGAATAGACCTATGGTCATTTTTAATATACAAAAAGAATAATACTTGTTTCAGTAAAACTCTGCTTAATCTATTTGGCAACAGAATTCTGATCTGGTCTCAACATCCTAACTAATAAAAGAGTAATATGCAAATTAGGCATCACTCTGTCACAAAGATGGCCGCCCCCATAGCCACAAGATGGCCACAACCAGTCTGGCTCAGCCCCAAGACTGAAGTGGTCAGGCCTGTTAGCCAGGCAGGTGGCGGGAAAGGCAGGGGGCCCAAGGGGCAAAACAGGCAATCAGAGGAGGCTGGGGGTTCCCTGCCCAGGCCAGAGGCCTTTACCAGATGCCTCAGGCATGGGCAAGGGTGGAGCCAGTGATTGGAGAGGTATGAGGGTGCCCTACCCAGGCATAAGGCCTGGGCAGGGGCAAGGCCAGAGATTGCAGGGGCCTGGGCTCTGCAGAGCCAGCGATTGGAGGGGCAGGGGCGGAGCCTATGATCACAGGGGTCTAGGTACCCCTGCCCAGGTCTGCAGCCTTGGCCAGAGGCTGCAGTGGGGAAGGAACGGAGCTGGAAATCTCAGGGCCTGGGCAGGGGCAGAGCCGGTGATCAGAGGGGCAGGGGCAGGGCCTATGATCACAGGGGTCTGGGCACGGGCAGAGCTGGCAATGCAAGGGTCTGAGGGTCCTCTGCCCAGGCCTGTAGCCTTGCCCAGAGGCTGTAGTGGGGCAAGGGCAGAGCCTGCAATCAGAGGGCCCTGGGGGTCCCCTGCCCTGGCTTGCAGCCTTGGCCAGAGGCTGCCAGTGGGGCAGGGGCAGATCCAGAGATGGCAGGGGACAGGATCAGAGCTGGTGATCACAGAGGCCTGGGCTCTGTGAAGCTGGCGATTGGAGGGGTCTGGGGGTCTTCTGCCTAGACCTGCAGCCTCAGGCAGAGACTGCAGGCCTGGGCAGGGTTGGAGCCAGCAATTTCAGGGGTCTGTGGGTCCCCTACCAAGGCCTGCATCCTCGGCAAGAGGTTATAGGCGTGGGCAGGGGTAGAGCTGGGATTGGAGGGGTAGGGGTGGAGCCGGTGATCAGAGTGAACTACAGAGGAAACACCTTTTCTGACCGCTCATTGGCTAAGCTCCCTATATGCCACTGGTAATATTCTAGTAATGTGGGTAATAAGAATCCAAAAAGGTGATCTGGGGTTTTTCCATCTCACTCCTGGAGAAAAATAATGAAGGTCCACTGCTGGAGGGCTAAGAAATGTCGTATCCTGCCCTAGCTAGTTTGGCTCAGTGCATAATGCCTCAGCCTGCTGACTGCAGGGTCTGGGTTCAATTCTGACCAAGGGCATGTACCTAAGTTGCAGGCTCCTCCCTGGCCGGGGCCCAGGTCAGGGCTCATGCAGGAGGCAACCAATCATAGTGTTCCTCTCACTTTGATGTTTCTCTCTGTTTTTCCCTTCTCTTCCACATTCTCTAAAAATCAATGGAAACATATCCTCAGGTGAGGAAGAAAGAAAAGAAAGAAAGAAAGAAAGAAAGAAAAAGAAAGAAAGAAAGAAAGAAAGAAAGAAAGAAAGAAAGAAAGAAAGAAAGAAAGAAAGGAAGGAAGGAAGGAAAGAAAGAAAGAAAGAAAGAAAGAAAGAAAGAAAGAAAGAAAGAAAGAAAGAAAGAAAGAAAGAAGGAAGGAAAGAAAGAAGGAAAGAAAGAAGGAAAGAAAGAAAGAAAGAAAGAAAGAAAGAAAGAAAGAAAGAAAGAAAGAAAGAAAGAAAGAAAGAAAGAAAGAAAGAAATTTCATACCCTTTGAAAGACACATCTTGAAAATGCCTAAAGAAATTTGTCATTTTTTCATGGTGAAGGGACTGGAGTCCGTGTTGATGAAAACACCATGGTGGCTGTGGTGACTGTCCATGGCTGAAGCAGTGGGGTGATGGGGCTGATGGCTTCCTGTAATTAGCCTCCCCGCAAAGGGAGGCCAGACTGCGGCTTAGGCCCTCTCCCCAAGGGGAGCAGGGAGCGGGCCTAAGCCATCAGTAGGACACCGCCTGAGGGCTCCCAATATGTGATAGGGGGCAGGCTGAGCTGACGACCCCCCCCCCCCCCGTGCACAAATTTCGTGCACCGGGCCCCTAGTAAATTTGTAAAGCTTTAGTGCAGAGCTTCAGAAAAACACTATAAGAATAAATGAAAATAATCTTTAAGCTACAGTTAAGACTTTCACATCACTTTTATCCACTTTGCAATAATGTAAAATGGTCTTAATTTCCAAATATTTGGGGATTTTCCCAGATATCTTTCTATTATTGTTTTCTGAATTGAGTCTAGTATGTCAAACAATATAGTTTAAAATTATTGAAACATTTTATGGCTCAGAATATGGCCTATCATGGTTACTATTCCATGTAAACTCAAAATAATTATATTCTGTTTTTGTGGATTGGACTATTATATAAATACTGGAGGCCCAGTGCACAAAATCTGTGCATGGGTAGGGTCCCTAGGCCTGGCCAACTATCAGAGTTGATCAGTGGGGTGACTGGTGGGGTGATCGGAGAGCCCTTACTTACACCTGCCTTGGATGGCCTGGCATTGCCCACTTGCTAGCCCTGCCCCCCACTGTCCCTGCAGGGTGAGGCCTGCAGGCTGGGGGCAGCTCCTGCATTAAACAGCTGCCCCGTGCTGGTCAGTGCACATTCTGCTGGTCATTCCACAGTTTGGTCGATTTGCATATTAGGGTTTTATATAGATAGATTAACTAGGTCAACTTGGTTGACTTTGTTGTTGAAATTTTCTATATTCTTTCTGGATTTCTGCCTATTTGTTTTATCAACCACTAAGAGAGACGCAATGAATTTACCAACTATAATTTTGATTTGTCTGTCTCCTTTTTCAGTTCTATCAGTTTTTGCTTCATGTATTTTAAAACTCTGTTATTAGGTACATCACAATTTAGATTATGTTCTCTTAATGGTTCATTTTATTTTAAAATGCCCCTCTTTATCTCTACTAATATTCCTTAGTCTGAAATCAACTTGTCTCATATTATATGCTCATGCATTTTTTTATTAGTGTTTGCATGATATATCTTGTTGTATCCTTTTACTTTTAACCTATACATGTCTTTTATATTGAAAGTGAGTTTCTTGTATATGTCATATATTTGGATCTTGTTTTTTTTTTTTTTTTCTCCAAGCTGAAAATCTTTGCTATGCATTGAAGTGGTTAGACTATTTCTTTAATGTGATTATCAAGATGGCTTGGTTTACATTTACCATTTTGCTATTTGTTTTCTAATTGCCCATATATTCCTTTTGTTTTTTTCCTTCTTTTGGATTGATTTTTAAAGTTATTACATTTTAGCTTCATTATTGATTTATTAGCTATACTGCTTTATCTTTACAAAAAAACCTTTCCCTAGGTTCTAAAAACATATATCTTTATTTCACATATTACAGTTTACTTTCAAATAATATTATATACCACATATAGTGTAAGGATATTGCAACACAATATTTCCACTTCCTTTAATATGTCTTATATCTCAGGTATGGTGGCCAATAATTCTCTTTGTTTTTATATCAAAAAGCATTTGCCTTCACATTTGAAATATATTTTCACTGGATATAGAATTCTAAGTTGACATTTTTTCCGCACTGCTGTAAAGACGTTGCTCCACTGGCTTGCATTGTTTCTGAAGAGAAGACTGCTGTCATTCTTAATTTTATTCCTCTGTGCATATGTGTCTTCTTTTCCTCTAATTTTAGGATTTTCTATCATTATTTTTCAGTGATTTAATTATGATATGCCTTTGTGTGACTTTATTCTTGTATCTTCTACTAGTTCCTTGAGTTTATTGGATCTAGGGTTTTATAATTTTCATCAAATTTTTAAAAGTCTTAGATCTTATTTTTCACTCTTTTTCATCTTCTTCTAGGACTCTAAAATAAACATGTGAAACCTCTCAATATTATTACACAGGCCACTGATGCTATGTCTTCAAGTTGACATTTTTTTTTGCAATGTCTTATCTAATCTTAATCCTATCCAATATAGTTATCACTTCAGGTATTATATTTTTTATCTTCTAGAAGTCTAACTTGTTCCTTTTGACATTTTAAATTTTTTTTTCATTGTTTCATTACTTCTACTGCATGGAGCTTATGGCATATGTTAATGTGTTTTAACACCTTGTCTGTTAATTCTTTCATTTGAGTCATTTTGGGATCTGGTACTTTTTGCTACTACTTATGGGTCCTATTTTCCTATACCTTTGCTTATTAGCTTTTAATTAGATTCTGAATATTATAAGTTTTATTTTACTGGATATTAGATTTGTTAAGTCCTTTGTATAAGGTAGGATTTAGTTAAGTTTTCTGGAATCTGTTGGACCTGTTGGTGCTGGCTTTTAAGCATTGTTAGAATGGATAGAGTAGACTTCATAGTCTAGGACAATGCCAAGGGAATATCGTTGTAAGGACTCTCCTCAATGCTGACTATATTAGGATGTTTTTATTCTTTGGGGTGGTGGAAATAGAAATATTTCCAGTCCTGTGTCAGCCCTGGGGATAGTTGGCCTGCTCTTGCAAGATATAAGTATTCTTTCCCAGTCTCGGCTAATTCATAGATTACAAATTAGCTACTGACTTTGGCAGTTCCTGCTATAGAACTCTCTCCCACTCCACCCCTCTCTCTCTTTCTCTCCTTTCCTCTCCACTATTTGGCCTTAAATATCTAGTTACATCTTTGAACTCCAATTTCTGATTTATTCAATGAGACCACTGTTCTGTTTGTATTTTTACTCTTCCTTGAACTATAGCCTAAAAGCTTTCTCCACAGAGTAAGCTGGAGCAATTCTAGAGCACATGATATTTATTTCCCTTTTTTCAAGGATTATTATCCTATGCTACCTGCTGCCCAGTGTCTAAAAACTATTGTTTCATATGTTTTATTCCATTTTCTAGTTGTTTAAAGGGGGAAGAGGATGATCATCTATCATGGCTAGAAGTAGAAGTTCTCTCAACATTAATGATCTAAAGTAGGAGTTTGCAAACTACAGCCTATAAGTCAAATCCAGTCCACTGCCTGTTTTTATAAATAAAGTTTTATTGGAACACAGTTGTACCCACTGATTTATGTATTGTATATAAAACTTTCATGCTATAATAGGAGAGGAGTAGTTGTGGCAAAAATGGCTTTGGCTTTGCCAGTGACTTTTACATTTATTACATAAATGTATGTTTTATTTATTCACTTTTCCACAAATTATTTATTTAATAATTGTCACTCTAAAAAATGTAAGGCTGCAATTAAAATCCTGATTATCTTTCTGTGTTAAAAATATACCAAAATAGTCAATTGGTAAGGAAGACATTTTAAATTCAACCAAAGGAGGGCAGTATAACATCAATTACCTAGAGCTGGTATCAACTTGTACTGTTGGCAAGAGAAATAGAAAAGTGGGTGACATCTAGTGGTCTAACAATGTGTGGTCAGCAACACATTATTGTCTTGATGAAATGAATTGTTCCCATAATACCTAAGATTATTAACCACTCTACCTTCTATTATGCTACTTGCTGGCTAGTGTTTTTGAATATTTTCCTTCTTTCCTTGAGTACTCTAATGGGCATTTGTTGTTTTCTGACCATCCACTATTACCGCCTGTTTCTCTTCTGTGCGCTATGAGGAAACATACACTGACTTATCTGCCTTCTCTTGAGTCTTGTGCTTCTTCTGGCTAGAAGCAACATCTGTAAGAAGAGAATCTGGCATGGGATGCTGGAGCCTGGGAAGAGTGAGTAGAGTATGTTGAGGTGAGTCAAGGGGGCGGGGTGGGCCTGAGCAGCTGCTATGAAGAGTCATAGCCTGAGTTGGGTAAGAAAAGCAAAGTTTCCTGTGGAGAAAGTTTCAAAGTCCTGCCCTATAAAATACTTAAAATGTTTATTATCTATATATATAAAAGCCCAGTGACCACTACAGTGGAACAACCCAAATGACCCGTGGCTATGCACTGCGGCAGCCAACCAGCCTGATCCGCCCCATTGCCGCCCCCCAACTTCCCGCAGCCCCTCCCTCTGGAGACCCCCCACCTGCTGGTCTCAGATATAAGGAAGCACTCCACTGAGCTGTCTGCACCCCCTCTGAGGAAAGACACCCACCAGGTATACAAAAGGTATACAGCAATTCAGAAAACCGGAGAAGAACCAAGCAACGCTCAGAGAGATGGAGTTACATTTATTATTATTATTATACACAGGCCCAGAGAAAAATGTCTCTAGAATTCTGGGTGAAGTCACACAGGAAGTTTCCTGTATTTATACCATTTTACCCTCTTTGTCTCCCAAATATGGGGTTCTATTCCGGTCCCCTTTGCAAGTTCTTAAAGAGCCCCTATGTGCTGGGGCTTTGAGACTTCAACCAAAGACTTGTCCTGGTGCCAGCACTGATAACTTCGTCTGGGGAAGGTTTAATGGCCTCTCTGAAATGGGAGTCATCTTATTTTCCTTATTATTTAAGCCAGCAAGCATTTACAGAAGCCAAAATAGCAGGGTTAAAATTTCAAACAGCAGTTTTTATATAAGAAGGTGCTTCAACAGAAGGCACTCAGCGAGGAGTCCCTACTGGTTGTGTTTGCACCTACACACACACACACACACACACACACACACCACCACCACCACCACACCACACCATACCACAATGCAGAAGGAAGCCTGATTCAGGAAACCCTGTGCTGACGACCCACACGGAGAAACAGCATGTGATAAACATCATGTCCCCCAGATGCCTGAATCCGCCTCAAAAGGGAGACGCTACAGACCCAGAGCTAAAAGATCTGACCGAGACAGAAGGTCTGGGAAAAGCAGGGCTGTCCGACCCTGCTCCCCAGGGCCCTCCCTGTGAGAAGCGCCTTCATCGCCGCCCTTGGATGGAGGCCTGTGAGTGAGTGAACTGTGGCTGTGCCTGTGGCTGCACTTGGCCTCCTGCCCTGTGGATAAGCAGGAAACGTATTTACCTGCCAGAATCTAAAAACCTTCTTTATGGGTAACAGCGCAAATAATGCAAGACCTACACGTGTTTCTAACCAGGGCTCGGTCTGACTGCCTATGAACCTTGCTCTCCATCAAGGAGGCTGCAAAGGCTGCTCCTCTCTCCAACGCACCCAACCTGGAGAGGTTTAAAGGGAAAAGGAGATAAAAATAAAATAAAACAGCAACAAGCTCCGAAGTCGTTGCCGCTGCTGTCAAATCCTCTGCGCCAAGGTGATGTCAGAGCCGTCTCCCAGTGCCTGGGGCTCAGAGGGTCGAGCGCTGACACCTGCCAGGTCGCCTGTCACTGGCCTCATCTATGCAGCCACTTTCAACCTCCCGCCAGCTCCTGGAGGCGGGTGGGCTTGTGGATGGAGGCTTCAGTGTTAAAGCAACCCTGTTGGTGTAGCACAGACACGCGCGGGCTTTCGGATGAGAACTCATAACATCCCTTCACAAACGTGTTTTTAAGTGTTCTGAGATCTTGCGCCTATTGCCACTCTGAAATAGGCCTCAGTGATTCCACTTGCCCAATGCAAAGACCGACCTGGGTTTCGGCTCCAGAGCAACCAAGTCCTTTCAAGAGGAAGGTCACCCAGGCTGCAGGTCTTTGCTCTTCCTCACCTTGAATATTTCTTACCACGCCCTGTTCTACCTAGCAAAGCTCTAGAATTGAAGGCCAGATAAAGAGCTTCACAGACAAGAAGAAGCTAAAGGAGTGTTCAGCACCCTGATTGGGGCGGGCTGGTGGCCGACTGCCAGCAGTCCCTCCCCTGGCCCACTGGGGGCCTCCGGCCAGACCCTACCCATGCACAAATTGGTGCACCAGGCTCCAGTCTAACTATAAAAGCTGTATATATTTAAGGTAAACTATGTGATGTTTTGATATACATGTACATTGTGAAATAAGTACTACCGTCAAGCTAACTAAAATCTCCTTTACCTCATAAAGTTTCCTAAATACTTATTAGTTTTAAAGAGCAGAAGAGTAACTTTACAGTGAATAAGTCCGGTAGCCACAATCTTGTTCACGAAATCAAAGTGGACCTCATCGGGAGAGAAACAAGATGACGGCATAAGGTAAACACCGTAAATGCAGCCGTGAACAACTATTTCAGAAAAAACACGAAAAGAACACACGGACACCACTCGCACCCACAGGAAGGCTGGCTGAGTGAAAATCCTACAACTAGAAAAGGGTCTGAGACTCAGAGGAGCAGCGGAAGCAAAGTACAGAGGTACGGAGGCGCGCGCACGGGGCTCGGGGAAGGG